>JAVKPL010000188.1:0-25000 GCA_032173675.1 Gastrolobium villosum | reverse complement strand
TCCTTTGTTTTTGTCTTATTTATTTTCACTGATTGAATGCTATTATGTAAACGTAACAAATAATACTTACATATCTCAATCTCGTTAACCTCACGTTGTAGATCAGATACACAGCCACTTCCACCTTTTATGCTATCTCAAATAAGTCCACACTTCCACCTTTTCTGCTATCTCAAATAATTGTTCTTTCTTAACAGGTGTAAGCCAACAACTTGAGAAAAGTAGTGTGAAGCATACCAAAGATGACATTATCAGAGACTTGTTCATGGTGGAGAACCAAATTCCAACCTTCATATTAAGGAGAATCTTAATCTTGCTGATTGAAAGCTTCGAACATGATAATGATTCAGCTGATAATAACTTTGGTCAGATGCACTTGTCGATTTAAAGCTTCAAACATGATGATTCAGTTTATGAAATCTTGGGTCTGATGCTCTTGTCATTCTGTAAGAAACATTCTCCACTCAAGTTAACTCAAACATGGTCACAAGCTCTTGCCATGCGTTATCATCTCTTGGATCTCACGTACCCTTTTCTTCTTCAAATTTTAGGGGGGTGGTGGCTCAACCTAGCCCCCTAATTCCGCCTCTGCTCTACACTACTTATAATTAATATGCTACTCTAAAAAAATTAAATAGGGAAGAATCAAAAACATACTTAGTATAGAGCTTGAGAAAGAATCTTAGAGAGAAATTGTAGAGAGAGAAAAGTATTGTAAAAATGAGGGAGTAAGGGAGAAATGATAAAGAAATAAAGGGAGGTAAGCCACTAGGCTTAGTCCAGTGATGATCGGTTTGGATAGTTTTCATAAGATCATAGGTTCAAGACTTCAATGCCAACGTTGTATCCTAAAAAAAATAAAAAAATAAAAGGAGACTTATCTATGGGTGGAGGATGGATGGCCACGATTTTGCCACGTGACGCATGTTGGACATGTAAGCATTGGGCCCAATTATGTACAAGTCTTGTGTCTAACGGTGGGACTTGGATGCCATGTTGCATGCCAAAAAGTGTCTTGTTGGGCCTAATAACGAGACTTTATCCATGGCAGAATGGAAAATAATTTAAAAAATGTAACATTTTGATACTCAAATTCTCAAAATATGATAAATGGGTAATTGTCCCTCTACAAAGCGATCAAATTATCTTGAGAATGCCATTCATCTCTATCTCTTATAAGGTTGAGATGGTTAGCGACGTTTCCTGACTTGCAATGTTGAAGTTTTATCATTTTCAAAGGGATTATAACCACCTCATCATTAATAAAGTGAGTCAAAACCCTCTAAATAAAAGCAATATCTTCATGGTCTCACTCTTCTCAAATGCCATTAGACTTAAGGGATGAAGTATTTTTTTAGGTGCATTCTCTTTTATTGCTTTGCCGTCTTCACAACCGTTCACAAAAGTATTATAACATTGCAACTTTTTAAGACGTGATCTCTAATAATAGTTTGAATTGTTAGAGAAATTTGGTATACATGTAGTAAATGTCCAATAGAATAATGTCATTTTTCTTAAATTAAAACTTAACAAGCTAAAGGTTGGGGAAAAATAATTTCTATGCTTGCTTCAAAAACCTTCTCGAATTGCTATAGATAAATACCACAAAAAGTAACCATGATATATGTTATGAACCATTATAATTGGTCCACTAGTCTTAGAGAATGAGATTTATCCTATATCAAGTAAACCCCTCAATAAATAAAAGGTTAAGCTTCACTTGTATGCTCTCCTAAAACTTTAATCCTTATAGTTGTCACTTTATGTGCACACACGCACTCCTTTTGGCTCTCTTTCTATTGTCTATGCACAGTAATTTGTCATCATTCGCGACTATACCGCTAGCTCATAGATCCTATAGCAAACTTGATCCATCAGGATCAAACACCATCTGTGGGGGTGATTTCCACTCCATCTTGGTAAACACACGCAACACAATGTATAATCACAAGCCACAACAGCAACCTCCACAATAGTAGTGGCAGAATGCATAGCAACATGGAGAACATCAGCAACAACAACCACCAAACCTTAATGTTATGGGGGAAACCGTGTTTCTCATGGCTTCACAAAGTTTTCCTCCATATATATTCCCTTAACTTAGTTGAACCCCCACGCTGTGAACCACGAGAGTGATTCCATATGAGTTGTTATGGCCTTGTCGATGCAACATCTGGATGACATCAAATGTCTACCAGGAGAGAACTAAGGAGAAAATGCACCTCCATCCAATGGCAACAACTAAGCCAGCAACGACTGTGGACGACCTCAATCACAAATGCTCGCTGTTAGCGTCGTGCAAGGGCAGGGTACCTACAACCAGCCCGTCGAGGATGACAATTCTTTCCCAAATCATGTCATTTCCTTCCTGGCACCAATCACCCTTAGATTGATACAATGGCAAAAAAAACTACTAGGAACAAGAAACCAAATATCCTTTCACTGCAAGAGTATTCACATCTACTTCACACACGGGACCGGCCCAACATTGGTTTAATGCCCCACCATCGTTCTCCATTAACTCACTAAGGTACTTCTCATAAAGGTTCCTTCAGAATTTTCCTACCAGCATTATACATTCAAAGCCATCCCTTACGTTGACTTGAGCCCGATGGTGGGATGACAAGCTGATGCATGATTACATCAAAGATTCAATGCAAAAGCCATTCAATTCAACCATCTAGATCATAGCATGTATAATAATAAACCACATTGGTAATTTTTGTAAATAAGGAATTAAGTAAACATTTAAATGGAATTTTTGACAAGTTAATCATAGAACTAAGCATGAATTTCATGGAATTAATGAGTTAGTTATGAACTAGGACACAATGCATAGCAAACAAGTCAATTAGGACCTAAGTGGCATTATGAGAAAAGATTAGGGACATAGGTGTCGTTATTGGAAAA
The DNA here is from genome assembly GCA_032173675.1 of Gastrolobium villosum. NCBI lineage: Eukaryota > Viridiplantae > Streptophyta > Magnoliopsida > Fabales > Fabaceae > Gastrolobium > Gastrolobium villosum. Next base: position 22,090 of record JAVKPL010000188.1, on the reverse strand, counting down.
GTTTGGGGTCAAATTGCAAATAGGCAAAATTTGGCCTAAACTTGATTTTAATGTTATATTAAGGAAGTTTAAGAAATTTTATGGGTTCAAAATGATATCATTAGTGTTTGATTATATTAGAAATTAAGATGTTAATTGTTGAAAAATTATGGGATCCAATTGTAATTATTAGAAAGTTAATTAAAGTCAAAAGTCAACTTTTCTTATTAAGTTATAAGACTTGACTAAGGACCATCTCCTTTATAATTTCATTTGACATATTCAGCAAACAACCCCCTATGAGACCACCATAAAAGAGTTGGACAAGCTTGATTCATCATCTTTCACTCAATAAAACCTAAGACACCTTTGATTGAAAATGATCCTTGTAAGTTAGAGAAAAAAACCTAGTCTTTAGTTTCTCTTAAGAAGCTTTGGTGTGGGAGATTTCTTCATCCTTATGTAGCGACCAAGTGCATCCATGGTAGGCTAAGATGAGCTATATTCAAGTTTGAAGCTTGTAGAAGGGTTTCTAGGTGATTTGGAGCAAAACCATGATAGGAAACTCTAATTTAAATGGTTGGATTCTTAGGTCGATTTCTAGGTTTTCATGATTTTTGGGATGAAATTTGACATGTTGAATCATGGTTCTATGTTATGATTTGATGGTGGAATATATTCATTGTTTGATTTAAAGTTGGAAACTATCAAGAGATTGCAATGGAAGCTTGTGGTCTCATTTGAATTGTCAAGAGAGCATTTTGGCCAAGTAAAGAAAATGAGGCTTGGAGTTGTATGCAATGTCATTTGATGCTTAGAAGGCATATGTAAGACTACTCATACTATTTTTAGGTAAGAATGACTTACCTTTTATATAAGTTTTGTGATGTTTTCCTTGAGCATGATTTCAATTATATCATGGTAATATCACATTGGAAGTTTGTTAATTTGATGTCAATGATGATTATTGGCCATTGGCTTGTGTTTGGTGAGATAAACTATGAAATTGACATTGAAAATGTTAGGAATTTGATGAACCTTACATGTTATGTTTTGGTTAAAACATGAAAATTATGTTGGAAGAGGATTTAATGTAATTTTGGTAATGATTGTTAGTCATTACATGTTGTAAAGTCAATTGGACTAACTAATAGCTATTGGTAGCTTTTGAAGTCAAGGAACCCTTAGAAGCATGGTTTGGCCATTCCATGGGAAATTGTGTTTAAAGCTTGTTTAATGTCATGTTAATGGGAGTTATGACTTATTGGATGTCATAATGTTGATTAGGCTAATTGGTTGGTGTATAAAAACTTATAATCATGATAATCTTTTTAATGCACAATTCGACCAAAGCATGAGGAAATAGGTTGGAAGCTTTGTTAATTTTGAATGAAGCTAGCAATATTGTTTCAAGTATATGTCAAGTAGGTTAAATGTGTAAAAACCTTGCTTGATCTAGTATCCATATTGAGATAAATATATGTGATCTTTCTTGAATATATAAAAGAATTAGTCAAGACTTGTTTGGGCATGGATTGGCTTGGCAAATGTGCTAAGAAAGTGTTTGATGTGAAGGAAATATGTTTGAACCAACTTATTCATGATTTTCGCAAGTTTGATTTATATGTAAAGTGTTGTATTTTTGGGTATTGACACTTGAATTGAACCTTATTGGGTTTAAATTTTATTGGTTGGTAAACTAGGTTGGAGACAAGTGACCTAGTGCTTAAAGATCAAGATTTGGGAGCTTTGGACTAATTTCTTGAAGTACAAGTAAGCTTTGATTTGGGAACTTCAAGAAGTAAGCTCTTGGTTTAGGAGGTTTCTCCTATCTTGTTTGTTCCGCCATGGTTCAATTGAATTATGGTTTGGATGTTTGTATGACTGGTTCTATTAGATACTTAGTATAGTTGCATTCATGTAAGATATGGATATGTGACTTGATGCTCTCCGGCAAGTATACCGATCGCATAAGTAATAAAGTGAAAAATAAAATTCGTCTCCACAGGGATTGAGTCAGATATCAATCAATATTCCTTTCAAGAATGAAAGAGTTTAAAAGAGTTTGTTTGTGACAAATGATTGTCGATTTGTATAAAAGTGAAAATAAAGACTTGCTTTTGTGATTTTTCTGTGATGACGAATAAAATTGTAAATAATAGTGAGAATAGATTTGTAAATATGAGAAAATTATTGTAGATATGATACACTCACCATATGATTCCCGCTTCTTACTTTGGATTGATTTAAAAACACTTATTTATAAAAATACTCAGATAATTATCATCTAAAATTAATTAGTAAATCTCAATCCCTTGGTAATTTAACCTTTTAATCTCAGTTGGAATCCTAATCCCTTAGTAACCCCTCATGAGAATTAAGCAATGAACATGATAATTGAAACATCTGCAACTCACATATGCCTATCCCTAGTACATATGTCAATTGTCATCTTACCCCCTTTCAAGATCAGAAACCCTAATATCCCTATATAGGGTTCTAATCCTCAGACTATTATCAACTATTAGAGAGATCAATTCTAATAAAGAAAATAGGAATTTCGCACAGAGTAATGATAAAGAAATTTATATAAACAAGATAAAATAAACCAATCCGTCGTAACAAGGGTTCACATATGGATTGTGACCCCGACTACAATAAGTAAACACTTAGCCAACCATTATCATGGCTAATGAATCAATATTCAATGGAATGTAAAATGGAAGAATAAAGATGATGATGAATCTCCTCCGAAGCTCTCCTTCTTTAGCTCGACGGCCCTCTCTTTTTGGTCTCCTCCTCAGTGTAAAAAATAATCCCCTAGGGTTCTGTCAAGAGGGTCTACTTATAAGCCTCTTTCCCTTTTCCAAAATTACCCCTTCACAAAACACGATGCTGTGATTTCGCAAACCAGTGCTCTCAGTGCGGATCCCACGCTATGGCGTGGAAGACAAGAGTGACTGGCGCTTTCAGCGTGGATCTTACGCTATGAGCGTGGTAGTCTCTGCTTGTTTTGGATCACTGGCGCTTTCAGCATGGTTCCTACGCTATGAGCGTGGTAGTCTCTGCTTATTTTGGATCACTGGCGCTGCTGGCGTGATTATTGCCAGATCAACATAAAATCAGTATGCAATCTCTGATTTAGCTTTTCCTCTTTAGCTCCAATTTGTCCGTGTGGGTCTTCAGTTTAGCTTTTCCTCTTTAGCTCCAATTTGTCCGTTTTTCCTACGAAATCAACATAAAATCAGTATGCAATCTCTGATTTAAAATATTGACAGATCAACAGTGATTATTGCCCTTTGTTGCTTAAAATTTAATCATATTCTTTCTCTTTTGAGCATAGATTTCCTGATATGCTGAGCACATATCAAACAATTCCCAGATTTGAACTTTGCTGTCCTCAGTAATGTAATAGATTCAAATTATCAGTAAAGAATAATTCTGTGAAAACATGGTACACAACATCTTAAGAATTCAGACTGCTATGCATGTATAACTTTCTTGTTAAAAACTTCTAACAATGGTTTTCAGTTATAACAAGAATTTAAATTCTAGCTTGAACATTCCTCACCAGTTTAAATGTACTCTCGTCACACTCAGTGTTTAAGGTTTTCACACTTATCCGTCAGTGTAGCAGGAATTCCATTGCTTGAACTTATTCTCAATTCCTAAGAATGAGGAATCCATTTGACATGCATAGATTGATCAAAAGGTCTTTGATAGGTTATAACTTGGCCTGGTTTGGGGGTGAGAGTCTTTTGGTCAGAAGCTGATTGGAGAGATTGAAATGCTGATTTTAATAATACTTCCTTCTCTTCCAGGCTTCGCCTCATTTTACAAACTTGAGATTCTTTCCCTTTCTTCACTACCTTTTTCTTTCCTTGTTTGCAGATATCTTCTTTCATTTCTCTTTTGAGCTGCAATTTTTCTTCTTTTCTTTGTTCAGCTACTTAACTTTTCCTTCTTTAGAAGTGATTTGACTTTTCTTCTTCGATCAACATTCAATCTCTCAGGGTGTGTCAAAAGGAATAGGATTAAGCAACTTTCATCAGGTTTGAATGATCTGGTTTAAGGCTCAAAGGGGCTTAACAATGGAAATTTTTACGGGTAGGCTGTTTGGCTATAAGTTAGCAAGAATAACAATGCCATTGTCATATCAATAATGCATACAAGCTAGAGAAACAATTCAAGTTCTAGAAACTACTACAGTGAGGCCTCTCTGAAAAAAAAATTCTGTTTAGGCTCAAATCCTCACAGTTATAATTCAAACTAGAATCTCAATTCAGAGCTACACATGAAGCATTATCCAAAAAAATTCACCAAAATAGTTATAAAAACAAGCAGTTATCATTCTCATATTAAAACAATTAATTGCTCACAGATATCATGCTTCATCCAACTCAATCTAATTACTTACTGAGTAAGCGTATAACATTCTGGAACTGCTAGTTTAGGAATCTTCCAAAATGAGAGAAATTAATTTTTTTATTTTTTATTTTTTTTATGATAAAGAAATTGAAGGTTCAAATATCTCCCTTTTTCCAAAAAATTTCTGTTTAGGCGTCCTTTTCGTGGTGTAGTTTCGCAGTATTTAGCAAGTCTCGCATATAGCATGTCATGCAGCGACAATTCCCAGATTTATTCTGCCAGATGGAACACACACACACTTGTTAAATCGTAAACACAGAATAATCATGAAAATATTGCATAAGTAGACATAATCCAACAATATGAACCAACAATGTACTCAAAACATCAAAATGAAATGCCTAAGTAAATGTTAGGGTGCAGTGAGTGATAATAATGCTATGTAAAAACAAAATAAGATCATGCGTCGTCCATAACGGCATCATCATCAAGATCTGCAAGAGTAGCAACATCAGCAGCGTCAACATCGTCATCTACATGATCGGCATCCGCAGCAGGAGCTACAGGTGGCTCATCCTGCGCAGGAGGTGGTGGTGACGGAAATTGCGGCCTGAAGCTAGCCGTGTCAATCCCTCTGTCAATGCATAGTCGCTCCATCATGTTCATCATGTACTGGTACTGGATCATCATCTGCTGCTGGTGCTGCTCTATAGTCTGGAGTATGAGGGAATTGGCTGTGGGGGCTACGGCTGCTGTTGGTGGCTCATCATCCGGCTCATGTGATGCCGGTGGAGGTGGAGGTAGTATGTCGTTAGATGCCCTCCATATGGCCTGCTTGCGTGATTCATTCCTCATAGCCAAATAATGACTCTGCGTCATTTCTCTCTTCAGCTTTACATCACGGGGTTCCTCCTCGGGTATCTCCACTCCTGCCTGCAAACAGCGATGCTCTATCAGTGAGCAATGTGCTAGGCGAATGTCCGGTCTGCCCTGAGTGATGATAGAGACTATCCTATCAGACAAAAGAGCTCCAATGTGTAGATTCTTCTTCCCCAAGAGAGTATACAACAAGACTGCTCTTTCTACATTGACATCACTCAGATTTGTGGAAGCTATGATGTTGGAGTTGATGAAAGAATGCCAGAAAATGGCCTCCTCATTAAGGTCCAACCTTTCTAATTTCTCAGGCACATCAGGTTGACCATTCTTTGGCTTCCATGCAGATAGTGGCTGAGTGATGGCCACCCGGACTCTCTCAGCAATGTCAGGAATGTCTTCTAGATACAACCCTTCAGTAGGCTGCATCTTATTGATCATTTCTGTGAAGTAACATTGCTTGGTAGCATCCCAGGAGGTTTTCAGGAACCTCTCAATTTGAAATGCTGTGAAGGAAACCTCCTTCCCCCTCACCCAACTCTTCCTGGTCCGGTCCACAATTTCCTTGTCAGCATTGGCACAGAATTCTCTTAATATGGCGCTGGAGCTAGCTTTAGGGAACTGCACCAAATGTTGCCATTGTCTCCTCTCAATGGTTTGCCTCACTGGGCAATCATCTTCAAGATACTCACTGATCCTTCTCTCCTGAATGATTTTTTATGGATGTACCAATTGTAGTACCGGTCTTGAGCAGCAAGGTGTAAGGAAACGGGTACCATCAAAATTAAGGAGAGCAGGAGCTCTAGGTCTCTTAGTGCCAGTCGCACTACTTTCTCCTTTCTTCTTCCCACCTGTACCATCAACGTTTTTGGTAGTATTATTTTTACCCTGCACTCAGAAAAGCTCCCAAAATAGTGGAATTTATGTATGTCAGTTTGAGACTTAATAGTGAAAGCAGGAAAATAGAGTGTTCCTACCTACATTAGAACTGTAAGAATCTTTCTCATGCTTACTCAGAAAACTATACGCATTGTAAAGAATAGTGTACAATAACTCAGTCCTCAGTGAATGCATGCCTCATCAAATAAGAATAATGGCATGGATAAGCAAGGGAAATGAGTATCAGCGCTACAAGCAACACAGATGCATGTAGTCTATAAGCAGCACAATGACCACACCAGTACTTTGATGCAAACAACAGCACAATGAACTATGCACGACATCATATGCTTACACCGAAAACAATAAGCATTTTATAACAATCACTCAGTCCTAGTATATTGCAGACATGTGTTTTATCAATTTTCCAACAACAAAAAACACAATGACCACAACAGTAGCAGAGAGGACTCATATAACCTAATGACAAAAATCACAATCACAATGACAAACGATTTCCAGTGGGACACAATCAGATAAAAGCTATGCGTGCCTTTCATCAAACATGTGGTGGACATTTAATTTGGCATAAACATTCAGACAAATTGATTTAGATGGTCTTGTCACAAATCCATATCAGGGATACTAACCAAGATAGAACCTATGAGGACTTAGGCATATTCAACATGGGAAAGACGTGTTACCTTATCGCCAGCCATTTGTGAAATGGGATTATAAAATTTTCAGCCCTAGCTTCTCAATCAACAATAAAAATAAACCCAAAATTTCCTTTTCAATGTGTTCGACGACAAGGGTGAAGGTGAAAAGAAATGGAAGATGGTGAGGGTGAAGGATTGTGAGGTTGAAAAAAAATGGCGGTGCTAGAGAGATAGGGAGAAGGAAATTTCGAGAGAGAGTGTGTGAGGAAGAAGGTAAATTAGGGTTTTATTTTTTAAAAAATAATTTTTTTTTATTTTAAATCTTCTCACGCTAATAGCGTGGTGGCCACGCTGAGAGCGTGGAACTTTCTGCCAATTTTTGTTAGTCCACGCTAGCAGCGTGAGTCCCACGCTAGTAGCGTGGACTCTCAGACTCATTTTTACTTCTAACACTTAGTGCACAATTTTCCTTCTAAGAATTGAAAAAAAAAAAATTCTACTGGGTTGCCTCCCAGCGAGCGCTTGTTTAACGACACGAGCCTGACTGAAACCGTTTAAGATTCAGGTGAAACTAAAGGGATAGAAATTATGTCCTTATTAACAGGTTCTCCATGATAGAATTTCAATCGACTCCCATTGACCTTAAAGTGTCTTTCATGGTTGAGAGGAGAGATTTCAACTGTACCATATGGAAATACACTTGTCACAATGAAGGGTCCAGACCAACGAGATTTAAGCTTACCTGGAAGCAACCTAAGTCGAGAGTTGTACAGTAATACCTGCTGTCCAGGCACAAATTCCTTGGGTTAAATCTTCTTGTCATGCCACTTCTTAGTTTTATCTTTGTAGATGTTGGCACTCTCATATGCGCAATTCCTGAACTCATCAAGCTCACTCAATTGAGCTTGTCTTTTTGCTAAAGCTTTTGTTGAATCAAAGTTTAAGAATTTGATAGCCCAAAAAGCCTTATGTTCCAATTCCACAGGTAGATGGCGAGATTTCCCAAATACCAACTGATAAGGTGACGTGGCAATAGGAGTTTTGAAAGCAGTCCTATAAGCCCACAAAGCATCATCCAACCGTTTTGACCAATATTTCAAAGAATTTCCAACAGTCTTCTCCAGAATTCGCTTCAATTCCCTGTTAGAAACTTTCACTTGTCCACTTGTTTGTGGATGATAAGGTGTAGCCACCTTATGTTTAGCACCATATTTTGCCAATAGGTTATCAAACTGCTTATTACAGAAGTGAGTGCCTCCATCACTTATTATGGCCCGAGGTACACCAAACCTTGTTAATATGTTATTTCTTAGGAAATTTACAACCACCTTAGCATCATTAGTGGGAAGAGCAATGGCCTCAACCCATTTGGAGACATAATCAACTGCGACTAGGATGTATTGATTTGAATAAGATGAAGGGAATGGTCCCATGAAATCTATTCCCCACACATCAAATAATTCTACCTCTAATATGCTATTTAGAGGTATCTCATCCTTACGAGAAATGTTTCCCACTTTTTGGCATCTGTCGCACCTTTCTACGTAATCTCTTGTATCCTTGAATAACGTAGGCCAATAGTAACCACTTTGTAAAACTTTTTGAGCTGTCCTATTCCCACCAAAATGTCCTCCATAGTCTTATGAATGGCAGTGCCACAGGATCTGATGAACTATAAATCCTGGCACATACCTTCTTATAATCCCATCAGCACACTGGAAATACAAGTGAGGATCATCCCAATGAAATCTCCTTGCATCCCTGAGGAACTTCTTCTGTTGTTGTCTAGTGAGATTGGAGGGCAACTCTTTTATCACCTTATAATTAGCAATATCCGCAAACCACGGAGTTACAACTATAGCCATGACTCTTTCATCAGGAAAATGGTCATTTATTTCTTTCTCAGGACCATCATGTAATTCTTTTACCTGAATTCGTGACAAATGATCTGCCGCCTTGTTCTCCACTCCTGCTTTATGTATGACCTCCAAATCAAACTCTTGAAATAAGAGCATCCACCTGAGTAAACGAGGTTTTGCATCCTACTTATTCATCAAATACTTGATAGCAGAGTGGTCAGTATATACAATAACCTTGTATCCCAACAGGTAAGATCTAAATTTGACTAACGCATATACTACTGCTAGCATTTCCTTTTCAGTTGTGGCATAATTTACTTGCGCCTCATTTAAAATTTTGCTAGAGTAGTATATAACATGTAACAATGTATTCTTTCGTTGGCCAAGGACTGCACCTATAGCATAGGCACTAGCATCACACATGAGCTCAAAGGGTAAACTCCAATCAGGAGCTACTAAAATGGGAGCTATAGTGAGCTTTTCTTTTAAGAGATTAAAAGCTTTAAGGCATGCATCATCAAATTGAAATTCAAAATCTTTCTCTAAAAGATGGCTTAAAGGTTTAGCTATTTTAGAAAACTCTTTGATGAATCTCCTGCAAAACCCAGCATGTCCTAGAAAACTTGTAATACTAGTCACACTATTAGGTGGAGGTAGTTTCTCAATTAACATTAGTTTTGCTCCATCTACCTCAATCCCTTTTTCAGATATTTTATGTCCTAAGAAAATTCCCCCTTGTACCATAAAATGACATTTTTCCCAGTTTAGTACAAGATTAGTTTCTTGACATCTTTTTAACACCTGAGTTAAGTTTAGCAAACATAAATCAAAGCAAGAGCCAAAAACAGAAAAGTCACCCATAAATACCTCCAGGTCTTTCTCCACCATGTCAGAAAAGATGGAGAGCATGCACCTTTGAAATGCGCAAGGTGCATTACATAGACCTAATGGCATCAGTCTATAAGCAAAGACTCCAAAAGGGCAGGTAAAAGTTGTTTTCTCTTGGTCTTCTGGTGCCACTGAAATTTGGTTGTACCCAGAATATCCATCCAAGAAACAGTAATAGTTATGACCCGCCAATCTTTCCAACATTTGATCAACAAAAGGAAGTGGAAAGTGGTCTTTCCTGGTAGCTTTATTTAACCTCCGGTAGTCCACACACATTCTCCAACCAGTAATGGTTCTAGTTGGAATAAGTTCATTCGTATCGTTGTGGACTACTGTGATACCTCCCTTTTTCGGAACAGTCTGTACTGGGCTCACCCAAGCAGTATTCGAAATTGGATAAATCATACCAGCATCAAGAAGTTTCACGACTTCTTTCCTTACAACTTCCTTCATTGTTGGATTAAGCCTCCTTTGAGGCTGTCTCACTGGCCGAACCTCATCTTCCATGAGGATTTTGTGTGTACAAAATGAGGGATTAATACCCTTTAAATCAGAAATTGACCACCATATGGTCGTCTTGTGTTCTTTTAGCACTTCAACCAGTTTTGTCTCTTGTTCAGAGGACAATCCCTTATTAACGATTACAGGGAAAGTCTCTTCTTTACCCAAGAAGATATACTTGGGAGTTTCCGGAAGTTCCTTCAACTCTACCTTTGGGGCACCATCTTCCTTGTCAGAATCTTTCTTTTCAAGGACTTCAAACAACTCATTTTTCTTCTTTGTAAAGAACCATTTCATGAGCTTGAAGTTCTTCCTCAGATTGTTGACTGGAAGGTACTTCTTCTTCCATTACTTGCTCCAAAACATCAAGATGAAAACAATCACCTTTGTCAGAAGATTGTTTCATAGAGTCAAAGACGTTGATGGTAATGGTTTCATCATTCATCCTCAACTCTAGCTTGCCATTTTGAACATCAATCATGGCTCGAGCAGTAGCCAAGAAGGGTCTTCCCAATAATAAGGGCATTTCAGCACCCTCTTCCATGTCTAATACCACAAAATCAGTTGGGAAGATGAACTTATCCACTTTAACAAGCACGTCTTCAATAATACCACTTGGTCTCCTCAAGGATCTATCAGCGAGTTGTAGAGAAACCATAATGGGTTTTAACTCTGTAATTCCCAGAGATTTGCAAACAGACAAGGGCATTAGATTTATACTTGCCCCAAGATCACACAGTGCTCTGCCAACATTAGTGTTTCCAATAGCAATTTGGATATTGAAGCTTCCTGGATCACTGAGTTTGGGTGGAAACTTCTTTTGTATGATAGCACTACACTCTTCAGTGAGTGTTACTGTCCAGCATTCCTGCAATTTGTGCTTCCTTGACAATAAATCCTTCATGAACTTTGCATAATTTGGCATGCCAGCCAAAGCTTCAGTAAAAGGGATATTTATATGCAATTTATTGAAGATATCCAGAAATCTTTCATAATGTTGTTTTTGAGCATCTTTCTTAAACCTTTCTGGATAAGGTGCCATCGCTCTCACATATTCTGGATTCAACTCGAATTTCTTCTTTTCAGGAACAATAATTTGTGGCTCCTCCTCTTCACCTTTTTGAACTGGTTCTTTAATATCAGAAGGAATTACTATTTCTTCTTCTAGCTCCTTAACCTTTTCACCAGCTTCTTCATTTGTGATTGGCTTTGTTATAGGTGTGACCACTTTACCACTTCTAGTAGTTATAGCCATACAATCATCCTTTGGATTAGTAACTATATTGCTAGGAAAAGTGTCTGGAGTTCTTTCAGCCAGCTTTTTAGCTATCTGGCCGATTTGGTTCTCCAGATTTCTGATGGAGGCTTGCGTATTTCTGGTATTTGCCCTTGTCTCTTCCATAAAGGCATTAGAATGCTGGGCCATCTGTCCCACTAGCTTCTCTAATTCAGAAGGTTCCTTCGGTTGAACTGGTGGTGGTTGCAAATAATTGTTGGATTTGAAATCAAGGCCTGTACCCTGCACCCTCCTCTGGAAGTTATTGTTTCTGGAAGGGCCATTCTGATTTCTTGAAACATTTTGTGGTAGGGCCCTCTGATCATACCACACGCCATTCACTTGCACTTGTTGAGGAGGATCATCAGATAGCAAGGTAGGGCATTCATTAGATTCATGATCTTCCTTGCAATATTCACAGACAACTGATGCAGCTTGAGCTTGGACGCTGGAAAGTTGCATCTTATCAAGCCTTGATGTCAAATTAGCCATCTGTTGTGCTAAAAATTTAGTTTCTGCCAATGCTATATCATTATTATCTAAATGAAGGATGCCTCTCTTAGGCTTAGATGACAACCCTTCATTCTCATTAGCAGCTATTCTCTCGATTAACTCCAGAGTTGCATTGGCTCTCATGGACTTAATACTTCCACCTGCTGCACCATTCAGTACCATCCGAATTTCAGGTTTGCAACCATTGAAGAAGATTCGGACCTGATCACCAGAAGTCAAGCTATATTGAGGACATCTCCTCATTAAATCTTTGAATCTATTCCAAGCTGCACACATTGTTTCATTCTCAGCTTGAGTGAAATTTGTGATGTCATTCACCATTTGATTATACCTCTCCATTGAGAAGAGTTCAGCAAAGAACTTGTTCGATAAAGTATCCCAGGTGGAAATACTTCTCGCAGGTTGTCTCTCCAACCAATTCAAAGCCTTTCCTTTAAGAGAAAAAGGAAACAATCTCAGTCGGACTGCATCGTTAGACACTTGAGGATGCTTGGTGGAATCACAGATCATTAGGAATCTGTTGATGAACCTATGAGGATCCTCATCATCCTCACCTCCAAACTGAGCTCTCTCCACTAGTCGAATATTATCTGACTTTAGCTCCCAATTATTGTTGCCAACTTCTGGGTTAACAATACTCGAATTGGGTCTGTTGAATAGTGACGTCAGAATGGTATCCATGAGTGGATTATCAGCATCATTATTTTCTGCCATTTTGTGCTCTTCTTCAGTCAGAATTCCTAACTCGTTGAATGCAAGCTTCTTCCGAGCAAGTTTTCTGTTCTTGTGATCTCCAAATCAAGTGGAAATTCAGGAAGTGTACCTCGCATACAACTCAAAAAAGAGAGATAAGTAGCACTGTTCAAAATTAAGATAAACTAAAATAAGAATTAAAAATTCAATCTTAAAAATCAAAATCAATTGATATAAGAAACGCCAATCCTTGGCAACGGCGCCAAAAACTTGATGCTCTCCGGCAAGTATACCGATCGCATAAGTAATAAAGTGAAAAATAAAGTTCGTCTCCACAGGGATTAAGTCAGATATCAATCAATATTCCTTTCAAGAATGAAAAAGTATAAAATAGTTTGTTTGTGACAAATGATTGTCGATTTGTATATAAGTGAAAATAAAGACTTGTTTTTGTGATTTTTCTGTGATGAAGAATAAAATTGTAAATAATAGTGAGAAGAGATTTGTAAATATGAGAAAATTCTTGTAGCTAGGATACACTCACCATATGATTCCCACTTCTTACTTTGGATTGATTTAAAACACTTATTTATAAAAATACTCAGATAATTATCATCTAAAATTAATTAGTAAATCCCAATCCCTTGGTAATTTAACCTTTTAATCTCAATTGGAATCCTAATCCCTTAGTAACCCCTCATGAGAATTAAGCAATGAACACGATAATTGAAACATCTGCAACTCACATATTCCTATCCCTAGTACGTATGTCAATTGTCATCTTACCCCCTTTCAAGATCAGAAACCCTAATATCCCTATCTAGGGTTCTAATCCTCAGACTATTATCAACTATTAGATAGATCAATTCTAATAAAGAAAATAGGAATTACGCACAGAGTAATGATAAAGAAATTTATATAAACAAGATAAAATAAACCAATCCGTCGTAACAAGGGTTTACATATGGATTGTGACCCCGACTACAATAAGTAAAAACTTAGCCAACCATTATCATGGCTAATGAATCAATATTCAATGGAATGTAAAATGGAAGAATAAAGATGATGATGAATCTCCTCCGAAGCTCTCCTTCTTTAGCTCGACGGCCCTCTCTTTTTGGTCTCCTCCTCAGTGTAAAAAAATAATCCCCTAGGGTTCTTTCAAGAGGGTCTACTTATAAGCCTCTTTCCCTTTTCCAAAATTACCCCTTCACAAAACACGGTGCTGTGATTTCGCAAATCGGCGCTCTCAGCGCGGATCCCATGCTATGAGCGTGGAAGGCAAGAGTGATTGGCGCTTTCAGCGTGGATTTTACGCTATGAGCGTGGTAGTCTCTGCTTATTTTGGATCACTGGCGCTTTCAGCGTGGTTCCTACGCCATGAGCGTGGTAGTCTCTTCTTGTTTTGGATCACTGGTGCTGCTGGCGTGAGTCCCATGCTATGAGCGTGGTTGCCTCTGTCTGAAAAAGTCTTCTCACGCTTATAGCGTCATACCCACGCTCTCAGCGTGGGTCTTCAGTTTAGCTTTTCCTTTTTAGCTCTAATTTGTCCGTTTTTCCTATGAAACCAACATAAAATTAGTATGTAATCTCTGATTTAAAATATTGACAGATCAATAGTGATTATTGCCCTTTGTTGCTTAAAATTTAATCATATTCTTTCTCTTTTGAGCTTAGATTTCCTGATATGCTGAGCGCATATCATGACTATATAATATGCATTTTCGATGATATGATTCAGTATGATATGTATATATGATGATATGATATGTCTGATTTCTGGTTCTTGACCAATGAACATATTATGTTATCCTCCATGGGGACTTATGTTCTTGGAGACTCTATTATCCTCCGTCCAGACTTATGCTCTCGGAGACTCTGTTATCCTCCGTGTGGACTTATGTTCTCGAAGAATCTGTTACCTTTCGTGAGGACTTTCTTTCTCGGAAGACTCTGTTATGCTTCGAGGGGACTTATGTTCTCAAAGATTCTGTCTGGACTATCCAAGGGAGGACTCAAGCTCCTGGATGTCTTCTGTTAGTTATGATTACATGACTTTTTGCTTTATTCTGTATCTGACCTTTCATGCAAGAAGTGAGCTCATGGGTGGAGACTACTCCATAAACCTTGGGTTTTCTGAGATGGTTAATCTCACCCTATTTGGGGATATATTTCAGGTACTTCAGCAGCTGCAGGAGAGCCTTTGCAGGGCAAGAGAATGTTACGATTTATATTTTTATTTTATTACTTTTTGAATTGTTGGGTTGTTCAAGTAGTGGGTAGTTATTTCTATTTCAACTTTCCTAAATGATAGGTTAAAATTATTAGTGGAATCTATCTAGTGCTAGTGGGTAGTTATTTCTAAGGTTATCTTGTATTATCTATTTAAACCTTGAGTTATTTGAATAAAGGGAAGGAGAATAATTATTTGAAAAGAAGTATTTTATGCAAGAGGCCAGGCTTCCATAATAAAGCCACCATTTTTTTTTTTTGCTTTTCCCATCTCTTTGTTTTGTCATCCTTGTGTTTCAAAAATAGCCAAGATAGGGAAGAAAACCCAAGAAAAACCTCTTGTACGTACCAGCTGTGATACCAAGTTGGTACGTACAAGGGTTTTTCTTCCATATCTTGGCTATTTTTGTAACACAATGACAAAACAAATAGATGGAAAAAGCAAAAAGAAAGAAAAATTGTGGCTTTACTGAGAAAGCCTGACCTCTTGCTTGCACACAGTGCCAAACTAATAATTTTCAACTGTTATGTTTTATTAATCAAAACCCTGATTAAATAGACAATTACACATGAAAGCCATAATGCATGAAATTAGGAACCGCCTAAAACTACCTCTACCCACTTTGCTAAGCTTGTGGAAACTGTTAAGACTTATTCAAACAAATTCAAATACTAGTCTAGTAACTAATTAGCAACAATAACAAAATAATAAAATAAAAACTAAAAAATTCGTATCATGCCCCCCCTAAAAAGTACTCTTGTCCCCAGGCCAAGAGTAATTCCTTTTATTTTTATTCTATTTTCCCCTATCGGGTGGTTCTTCTTCAAGCTCCATCTCAGCTTCTCCGTCGCTACCCTCAATGATAGCGTGAATTACGAATAACTTCTTACAACGGTGACCCGGTGCATAAGTCTCATTACAACGAAAGCATAAGTCATTCCGTCTTAGTTCCAAGATTTCATCAAAAGATAATCGTTTGACCGGTGGATTTTCGCTCCAGGTTGGGTTATTCATGAGGGAAAAGGTTGGACTTGTGGTATTTAGGGAGATCTAGCTATTCTGTGCCTCGTACAATTTGGCAAACCCAATAGCATTAGATAAGGAAGTGGGTCGATTTGCTTGCACATCCGCCCGAAGAGTCTCAGAGAGCCCATTTATGAAGCAACTTACCTGCCTTGACACCTCCAATCGTCCAACCTTAGAGACCAATTTCTCAAATTGGCTTTGGTATTCTTGCATCGTACCATGTTGCTCGAACTTGGTCAATTCCCCAAAGAAATCAACAAATTGATTGGCACCGTAGCGTTGCAGCATTTCTTCCCGAAACTAGAACCAAGTGATATGGGGATGGTTTTGGATGAGTAATTGGTACCACAACTGAGCATCTCCTGTGAAATGGAAAGATGCTAGTGAAACTCTTTCTTCTTCTGGGGGGTGATGAAATTGGAAAAATTGTTCAGCTCGGCATAGCCAACTAGTTGGGTCTTCATTGTCATTGAATCACGGAAAATCCAACTTGACCACCTTGGGAGCGTATGTTGCGTGCGATTCTGAAGCATTGTGGGAGTTGCTTCTAGAATTATTCCCTTTCTGACGTGTTGGTGTGGTGGTCATAACATCCAACCTATTGGAAAGTTGGGTGAACATCTCCTTAAATTGTTCTGACAAGGACTGGATTGCATTTTCCAATCTCTCCACACGTTCATCCATGCATGTGCTCTGATACCAAGCTGGTATGTACAAGGGTTTTTCTTGGGTTTTCTTCCCTATATAGGCTATTTTTGTAACACAAGGATGACAAAACAAAGAGATGGCAAAAGCAAAAAGAAAGAAAAATGGTGGCGTTACTAAGGAAGCCTGACCTCTTACACAAAGTGCTTTTTTTCAAATAATTCTTCTCCTTCCGTTTATTCAAATAATTCAAGGTTTAAATAGATAATACAAAATAACCTTAGAAATAACTACCCACTAGCACTAAATAGACTCCACTAATAACTATAACCTATCATTTAGGAAAGTTGAAATAGAAATAACTACCCTCTACTTGAACAATCCAACAATTCAGAAAATAATAAAATAAAGGGAAAACTCCAAAACCCCTCTACAAGTTCTTCAAATTCATTTAACCCCCTTTCTGAAATTTTTAATCATTTACCCCTACTTAAAATTTATTTATCACTTACCCCATAATTTGATTTTTCCATCCAAAATTTGGTTATTTTTTTTTAAATATCAAAATTACCCTTAATAGAAAGAAGAAAAACATAATTTTCTCACCGATGCAGTTTTAGACCAACTCACAGCATGTTTTCTTTAAGGTAGTCTTGTTAGAATTAATAATTATTAAAATTGTTTCCTTCAAATCTCATTGCCATTAAACACCCACTCATAATTATTTGTGTCGTTGTTCAAATAAAATGATTAAAGAGACATCATCTCAGCAGGTTTAGATCTTCCCTTTTCTATTATAAGCTTTTCCGCTATTATATCATATGACCAACAATCTGACTTTATAAATTTATTCAGAGCCGCACTTTTTTTTTTGCTTGTATAATAACTGAAAAGCTTTACGTTTGTGCTTCATATATGCTTTGTTTTCCCTTAATCATATGATATTACCAAGCAAACATGTCATATTTCATTATTTTTTATGTCATTGAGCGTAGAGATGATTTCTCACCCTTCTTGCTGCACTTCTATTCAAAAGAATTTTTTATTTTTTATTTACTTCTATACTTACGATTTTTTTTCTACTTTAATTATTTTTTTAAGTAAATAACACCGAGAAATACATGATTTAAATTAATGTAAAATCCTTAACAAAACAAAAAAATCTGATCAATGCAAAATCAAATTTTTTTTTTTTTTTGGTATAAATGCAAAATCATTTACATTGTCATGATTCATGAAAACTAATTAGAAAAAAATAAAAATAAAGGCATTATTTGTTGGCAATTTCTGAAGTGGTAGCAGGTTGCATTATCTTTATCTAACCCAAGGTGGACCCCACTCTCAGTTCAGCAAGTTCTCCGCTGCACGAGCAAAGCGAAGAATGAACACGGTCACGACGGCTTCATGGCATACTCTCTAACACCACCACCACCACCAACCCCTCCTCCTCCCTCTCTCCACCTCCCCCGCCGCTCCCTCCTCCTCCTCTCCGCCACAACAACCACACTCTCCCTCCCTCCCTTCCCTTCCCTCTCCTCTGCCTCCACCACCACACCACCACCACCACCACCACCGAACACAACCATCACAGATCGCGTATTCATGGACTTCAGCCTCTGCCCCAACTACTTCCTCCCCAACCGTACCCTCGGCGACAACGTGGCCACCCTCTGTACGGACTCCACCCCTTTGGGCCGTGTGGTTTTGGGCCTGTACGGAAACGTGGTCCCACTCACCGTCTCCAACTTCAAGTCCCTGTGCGATGGTTCAAACTCCAACGCCTCTTCCTACAAGAACACACTCGTCCACAAGATTTTTCCCGGCCGTTATTTCCTCGCCGGCCGCCAGGGCCGTCCCGACAAGGGCGAGGTCCGGCCGCCGCATGACTTGGCGCGCAACACCGAAACGGTGGACCCCAGGGCCTTTTCCCTCTCCCATTCCAGACCCGGCGTCGTTTCGCTCTCTTTATCCGAAAACGACGACGACGATCAAATAAAGCTTGACCCCAGTTATCGAAACGTTGAGTTTTTGATTACCACTGGACCTGGCCCTTGCCCCCAGCTCGATAATAAGAACATTGTCTTTGGAACCGTGCTTGAAGGTAACTCTTTTTCTGTGTTCATGTTTTTCACTGTTCTCGTTATTGAGTTATTGGGCTTCCTTAGAATGTTATTTGTTATTAGATTTCGGAATCAACATTCTTTTAAGGTAACAGAAAATTGAAAAGAATAGAACTTCCTTGAAGGGAATTGGGAATTTGGCACAATGTTGGAAATTTGAAGTGTGAGGGATAAATTATGAGTCCTACATTAGGAATGAAGTAATGAACTATGGAAGAATCACACAAGTGGAAAAATCCATATAAATAAGCTTAATGTTTAGATTGGTGTGGAGTTCTTTTATAGTAGTTTGAGTTTCCTACTTTGTCTTTATGTGATTTGGAGTTCACATGTTCGTGTTGGGCTTCTTCAATGCTAAGCCCAAGCCCATTTGAGGGGTTTTGCTAAAATACCCCCTAACCCTAATTCCACCTCTTATAAATATCCATTGATAGGGTGGAGGCTAAGAATGTGAGAAGATTGAGTTGAGAAAAATTTGAGAGAAAATATTTGATTGTTTGAGCAAAAGCTTTATGCTTTGCATTTGAGAGATCTCTAGGGAGAGTTTGAGAGAAACATCTCTAGGGTAGTTTGAGAGAAACATCTCTAGGGTAGTTTGATTATCACCATTGTTGGAGAGGTTGAGTTAACCACCACATTGGTGTATTTGATTATTGTAACCATTATTCTCATAGTGGATTTTTGATCTGGACTAGGTCCCGTGATTTTTACTTCTTCATTGGAGAAGGTTTTCCACGTTAAAATCTGGTTGTGTTCTTCTCCTTCTCCTATCTGTTTTTGATTTTCCGCTGCGCTCCCGACCTGGTGATATTCAGGCCGTGGTACTGCCGAGATCCGAGCTCCGGATCTGGTTGACTGACTTCCGCACAAAAGGCTTCCTAGTCGAGTTTGAGGGAACCGAGTTCCCAACAGTGGTATCAGAGCCCGAGTTCGACGGGTTCTGTGGGAGACGAGATGGAGACCAGTGGCATAACCCATGATGGAGATATGTTCAAGCTGACCGCAGACAATTTCACCTATTGGAAACCGATGATGGAAGATCATCTCTATTACAAAGATTTGCATGAGCCCATTATCCTTGATGAGAGACCGGCAGACAAAACCGATAAGGAGTGGGAGATTCTGAGTCGTAAAGCGGTAGCTACGATCAGAAAACATATTGACAAGAGCCTCTTTGAGCACGTGTCTGAGTTCACGAACGCGTATGAATTGTGGACGAAGTTGGAGTCCTTGATTCAGAAGAAGACTCCCAGGAATAAAGCACATCTGGTTCGCCGACTTGTGAAGCTAGAATACAAGGACGACATGAGCATGATAGAACACCTCAACACCTTTAAAGTTATTGTGAATCAGTTGTCAAAAGCTGATATGAAAATTGATGAAGAACTGCAGGCATTGTTGCTGTTTAGTTCGCTGCCAGAAAGCTGGGATACTCTGGTGGTGACTTTGAATAATTCGACTCCAAATGGATAGTTGAAGATGGATGTCGTGACAGACAGCCTCCTGGGCGAAGAATCCAGGAGAAAAGAACGAGGTAGTTCGAGCACGTCTGAGGCCAATATTGCTGAGAACAAAGGGAAATCCGACTCCCGGGGAAGAAGCAAAAGCCGGGGTCGAGATCGTGATAGAAGAGGAAAGTCTAGAGGTCGGTCAAAGCCGAAATATGATTTGAAGTGTTTTTACTGTGGAAAGACAGGCCATAAGAAGCCGGACTGCTGGACCCTGCAGAATGATGAGAAGAACGGCTCTGTAAAGCCGGATCAGATTATTCCCAAGAAGAGGGAAGACAAGAGCACCACTGCGGTGGCTGCCACTCCTGATGCCGAGATATTCCTCTTAGGTGAGGATAATTATTTGAATGTTGCATATGATGATTGCACCTGGATTGTTGACTCTGGTGCCTCTTTCCACGTTACTCCACACAAAGGTTTTTTCTCCTCTTACCGATATGGTGATTTTGGAGTTGTAAAGATGGGAAATCAGGTGACTAGCAAAATTGTTGGTGTCGGTGATGTAACTCTGACCACGGATGTCGGATGCCGACTTGTATTGAAAGATGTAAGGCATGTTCCTGACATGCGATTGAACCTAATCTCGGTAGGCAAACTTGATGATGCCGAGTTAGTGAACTACTTCGGTAGTGTTAGATGGAAGCTGGCCAAGGGAAACTTGGTCATGGCCCGAGGAAAGAAAGAAGGTTCCTTGTACGTGATGCAAGGAAAGATCAATGGCGGAGAAGCTAATTCTGTCCGAGATGAATCGAGCTTGGAGCTATGGCACAAGCGCCTCGGCCACATGAGCGTGAAAGGGCTTCAGATCCTACACAAGAAAGGATTACTGACTGGGTTGAAAGGACAAGCGTTGGAAAGTTGCACGCATTGTCTAACTGGAAAGCAGCACCGGGTTTCTTTTGTGAAACCGGATCAGCCTAGAAGACGCAGGTATATTCTTGACCTCGTCCATACTGATGTTTGCTCCATGTCAGAAAGATCTCTTGGAGGAGCTCAGTATTTTGTTTCATTTATTGATGACCATTCCCGCAAAGTGTGGGTTTATTTGTTGAAAACTAAAGACCAGGTACTCCAATCCTTTAAAGAATTCCATGCTATGGTTGAAAGGGAGATTGGCAAGAAATTGAAGGTGGTCGATCTGACAATTGTGGTGAGTATTGCGACCCTTTTGATGTTTATTGCAGAGCGGCCGGGATCCGACTTGAGAAGACGCCCCCCAAGACTCCACAATTGAATGGACTTGCTGAGAGGATGAACAGGACTATTGAAGAGAAGGTCCGAAGTATGCTATCCAATGCCGGATTGCCGAAATCATTCTGGGGAGAAGCCGTCAAAACTGCGGTTGACTTGATCAACCTCTCACCATCACGACCACTTGAAGGAGAAATTCCAGAAGAAGTCTGGACAGGTCGGAAAGCGGCCTATAATCAATTAAAGGTATTTGGATGCCGAGCTTTCGTGCATATCCCTAAAGATGAAAGGGAAAAACTTGATGCAAAGACAAAAGAATGCATTTATCTTGGTTCGCCGAGCTGTGAGTTCGGGTTCCGACTTTGGGATCCAATCAATAAGAAAATCGTGAGAAGTCGAGATGTGGTCTTTCATGAAGATGAGACTATTCATGACATCTCGAAGCCCAAAGTCCGGGTTTCTGTCAGACGTGAAGAACCAATCTCTCCTGTCCGAGCTGAAGCTGAGGGAGAAAATCAAGGAAATGAAGAAATTGATGACCAGCATCAAGCTGTTGATGACCAAGATGAGGTCCGAGTTGGAGATGAGATCCGGGATGAGAATGATGAACCGGGTTCTCAAGCTGAAGAACAGCCGAAATATCCAACTCGAGAAAGAAGACCATCTACAAGATACCCATCAGATGAATACACCGTTATAACTGAAGACGGTGAGCCTCAGAGTTATGATGAGGCTGTGACGAGCTCAGAGAAAGAAGAATGGGAAAAGGCAATGCAAGACGAGATGAAGTCTCTGCACGAGAATCAGACTTATGAGCTGACTGAGTTGCCTGAAGGAAGACGAGCTCTGAAAAATAAATGGGTGTACAAGATT
>JAVKPL010000187.1:0-14147 GCA_032173675.1 Gastrolobium villosum | reverse complement strand
TGAGGACAGCAATGCTCTAAATCTGGGAATGGTTGGCTTGCACCTTAGAACTTCAATTCTTCGATCAGGGGAGATATTCTAACTCTTGTAATTTATTTATTTTTAGTTATTTTTATAGTTATTTTGTGTTATCTTAAAAAAAAATGGTGTGTTTTGAACAAATCCCAGGTTTAAATGTGCTCATCTTTTTAATGTACATGATTAAATTCTTGGAATATATTGTATGACTTTCTGACATAACATTGCATAGGCATAATTAGATTGCATGATTGCTCGGTTGTCTGAATTAAGATTGTGAATTCTGATAATGTCTGAAGTCAATTTTCTTGAGTCTACATTGATACCATAGCTGTGAGGTTTTGAGCCTAAACACTGAAATTTTTGTTGAAAGGCCTCACTGTTGTAATACTCTAGAACTTGATTTGTTTCTCTGTAATGCATGCATTGATTGATATGATAAAGGCATTTTGTTCTTATTAGCTATTGGCCAAAATAGCCCACCTGTATGAAATTTTCCCTTGCTAGCCCTTTTGAGCCTGAATTGATTTATTGTAAAATGACCTGTGGCCTGATTAATGGCTTAGCCAATATCCATATAACTTACCTTGGTTGAGATTGAATCACTGAAAGTGTTGGAAATAAAGTAAAGAAAGTGAGGTAAGCTCCACAATGGTCAAGAAAAAAAAAGAAAAAAAAAAAGAAAGGGCAAAATGAAAAAGAGAAAAAGAAAAGAAAGCAAGGAAAAGAGTAAAAGGTGGCAGGAAGAGAAGAGAGAATTCCAGGAATTCTGTGGGAATGTTAGTGGAGCAAAACAATTGAGTTGAAATTGTTAAAAATGAAATAATATCAGTTTTCAATCTCTTGGTTGTTTGAGCTACTATCCAAATTTTCCTACCTATTACCCCAGCCAAAGTTACAACCTGTGAAGTCCTTTTGATCAATTAATGCATGTGTTTGATTCTTCAATTTCAAGAATTTTGTAGAATATAATCAAGCATATGGTAGTGTTATAGCTTTGAGTAATTGAGTGCTCATTATACCCTTAAACACTGAGTGTTGAGTGAACATTATTTATCTGTGTGAGGGGTAATCAATGTAGACTTATATATTTAAGAAGCTGATGGCATTATTGGAAGTTCATGATATTGAGTCAGGCATACATGGCATATTGAGTCTGAGAGTAACTATGATTGTTATGTTAGATTAAGTGAATATTTCCTAGATTAAGTCTTTTAAATTGCTGGGGACAGCAACGTTTAAATCTGGGAATGGTTTGATGTGCCTCTGGCAAGTGTGATTTTTCTGTGATAAAATTGACAAGAATTGAGTCATAAGAGAGCAAATTAAATACATATTTGCTAATTATATTGATTCTTTGAATGTCAATAATATTCACCTTTTAATTGTATTTTTACAGGGAAAATAAATGAAGAATTATAAAAAAAAATGTTAATGCAATTTTCCACGGTTATAGCACACTATGAGTTCCAAGCATGGCGCGGGTCAGCACCAAACTGACGCAAAACCGCACCAGATTACGAACTTTGCAACGAGGACATCAAAGTGGCGCGAGGTAGTAACAAAGTGGCGCTCCTCAGCGCAACAAGACAGAACCTTGGCGCAACCTAGCGCCCACTCATGAAGAAAGTGGCGCTGCTCAGCGCAATATCACAGAAGGTTGGCGCAACCTAACGCCCATTTACGAAAGAAAGTGGCGCTTCTCAGCGCAATAACACAGAAGGTTGGCGCAAGCCAGCGCCAATTTACAAAGGAAATGGCGCAAGCTAGCGCCGTAAGTCAGTGCATTGGCGCTAGCTAGCGCCTAAAAGAAAAAGGAAGTTGGCGCTAGTTAGCGCCTATGAATAGTGAAAATGGCGCCAACTAGCGCCATATGTAGTGAAGAATGGCGCCACCCAGCGCCAAGATGAGGAGTGGCGCAAACGTGCGCCAATTCGGCGCCAACTAGCGCCGGTTTGCGGGAACAGATCTCCGTGTTTTCTGAGGACATTTTTGGAAGGAGAAAAGAATATTATAAAAAGAACATTTGCTGAATTAGGTCAGCAGACTTGGCAGATCAGAAAAAAGGAAAAACAGAGATACAGGTTAAGAGACAGATCTGGAGATTGGAGGAGAAGGGCATTGGATGTTCTTCGTTCTTCATCTACATCTAGTATTTCTTTATCTTTTGTTTTAATTTTATGTTGAATTTTAGATCAGCGATCATGATGTTGATCGGCTAGATCATTTTTATTGTAGTCAGGGTCACGATCCATATGTGAACCCTTGACATGAAGGATTGATTTGTGATTTTTAATTTATATAATTATCTTTATCTTTACTCTGTGCGAATTTTATATTCCCTTTGTTAGAATTGATCAATCTGATAGTTGGGGATATTCTGAGGATCAAAATCCTAGATAGGAATATTGGGATTTTGATCTCGAAAGGGGGTAAGATAACAATCTGTATGCGTGCTAGGAATAGACGTGTATACGATTGCAGATGCTTAAATTATCACGCCCATTGCTTGATCCCATGAGAAACATTGCAAGGAATTGGGGTTTCTCATGGGATTAAAGGGTTAACCCTGCAAGGAATTGAGGGTTAACTATTAAATCTTTTAGATGATAATTTATCTGAGTGATTATATAAATGATTATTATAAATCAATCCGGAGTAAAAAGCGGGGATCATTTGGTGAATGAACCCTGGCTACAATACTTTTCTCATATTTTTCTACAAATCAATTTTCAATTGTATTGTTTTCTTTTTCAATTCAAAAACACAAAAACAAGTCTTTATTTTTAATTTCACTCAATTTGACAATATTTGTCACACAAACCCTATTTGAAAACTTCCATTCTTTAAGAAAATTTTTACTTGATATTAGATCTAATCCCTGTGGAGACGAACTTTATTTATCACTTTATTACTTGTGCGATCGGTTACAATACTTTTCTCATATTTTTCTACAAATCAATTTTCAATTGTATTGTTTTCTTTTTCAATTCAAAAACACAAAAACAAGTCTTTATTTTTAATTTCACTCAATTTGACAATATTTGTCACACAAACCCTATTTGAAAACTTCCATTCTTTAAGAAAAATTTTACTTGATATTAGATCTAATCCCTGTGGAGACGAACTTTATTTATCACTTTATTACTTGTGCGATCGGTATACTTGCCGGAGAGCATCATTATGCTAGCTGGTAAATAGAATGGTACTTGGTTAAATAAAAGGCGGATAGTTTGATTTGTTGAGGTAATAGGTGTTGAAAATATGCAATGTGGATGTTGTTCTTGGCTAGGTACCAAGATATATGATTGGGTGTGCTAGTAGTACTTTGAATAGTCCGAGAGACTTGTATGCTAGCCTATAGTGAATTATGAAAGTAATGACAGTGATGGAATTAGTTCCATATGGTATGATAAATATGCTTTGAAAATCCCTATATGATGGGACAGGTATGAGAGAGATATGATATGTGACCTTGGAATGATACATACTGGTTGAATGAAATAATGATGAAGGTGAGGTGTATAGAATGAAACACATGTGGAATTGATAACATGAGTATGGAACGGTAATTAAAGAAAATTGTTAGTGGAAATCTTGGGCATGTTGCCTTTAATGTGAGGAATCAATGATGAGCTATATACCAAAGCTTGGAGATGGTTAGGTGAAATTGTAAGTATGATATAATATATAGAAATTCATGAGTGGATTCGTGGTTGAAGACTTTGAAGTGGCCGATGTAATGTATAAATTGTAATGTGTGGTCCATTGGGTACCAGTTAAATGTCTTGAGAAAGAGATTCCACATTGTGCTTTGGGGAAAGTTGGTAAACCTGTAAGGTTAGATTGATAGTTGAGCACAAAGATGGTGCTTATTTTAAGATAAAGTGCAGAAATGAAATTGCGCATTGTAAGTTATAAACATGATAAAAGTATATGTATGTACAACCTGTGGCTAAATGCCATAAGTGGGGATTATTCCCTCAGAAGAGGAATTTGCAATAAGTGTGAACTGGATAATAGACTCGGTGAATTGCACTGGGGGGCTATTGAGATTCCATAACAATGTTTAATGTGGAATAAGAAATGTGGAAAAAATTGATGACGAGAGTACATACTCCGTAGAAATAAAGCTCAGATAAGGATAATTGTGGCTGTAATATGTCAGAAAGTGATAGTTGCCTGTGTGGCACAGATTGAATGGAACGTGATATGACCCTATGGGTATAGTTATTGATACATTGACTAGGTAGGCAAACCCTCCAAGAGAAATTATGGGCTATTTATGCTAGGTAGCCTGACTTGTGAAAAGCAATTGGCTTGGTAAAGCAGAGAAAGTGCGCAACTGCGAGGTGCGCTCCGGCTGTTCACATGTGGTGACACCGGATGATATTGAAATTGGGGAGGACTTGATGTCTCCCATTGAGCCTTTGAAAAGCTGGGCCATTGTGAAATGGGGCTGGAAAGCCAAAGAATTGTAATGTAAGTATTTAGTTTGAAGCCCGCACACTTGATGAAGCTACTTGGGGACGAGAGACTAAGATTCTCCGGATGTATCCTGAGTTAGCATATGTGTATATTTGATTTTGCGGACAAAATTCCAAAAAGGTGTGGTGAATATAACACCTCGTAAATTCAAATGTGAATTTATATGATATAATGTGGGTAAAAAGGGAAGGATTAGTGAAAATCCTGAAATCGGTGTCAAAATGAGTACCGAGGGCAAAATGGTAATTTGCCAGAAACGGAAACCGAGACATGAAAAATGGAGTAGCGGAACTCAAATGATAAAAATAATGCCGAAAATGGATTCAGAACAAAAAATTGAGTGAATAGGCAAGTTTTGAAAATTTTGATAAATAGTGATTTTTCCAGTGTAAAAATACTGCGGTATAATTGTACCGATAGGAGTGAAATTTTTATGAGTATTTTGTGGAAATAAAAATAGGTCATGAATCAGAAAAATATGTGCATAGTGAATTTGTGATTGGGAATGGGTGAGGGATTAAAGTTAAATCGCGTGTGGGACCCGCTGAATCAAAACCCACTTAAATGCTTTATTTTCCCTTTCCCCCACGGTTTCTCTCTCTTTCCCCTCTTTCTTCTTCCTTCTTCTTCTCTTTTCCGTGCGCGCTCCATGGGAGAGGAATGTGAGGTTTTGATTTTCTTCCAACTTCAAATCTAGCCACCAAATCATTTAGGTTCCAACACCAAAATTGTTTGCATAGAGATTGCGAGTATGTTTCCCTTCTTGAGAGAGCCTTGAAAGGGTGTGTGTGATGAGATCTTCCATGGTGAAGAGGTGGCGGTTTTGAGGTGTTTGGTGGCCATGGGTGGTGCCTTGGCTTGAGTGGATGCTTGATTATCACTCCTAGGAACATTTGCAAGCTATTGGTGGTAAGAATTCTTGATTTCCTTTGAGTTTCATGAATATATAAAAATGGGTTTTTTGTTGAAGTTGTGAGGGATGATTTGTGTAGTTAGAGAGCTCAAATGGAAAATGTGCATTAGATGATTATGTCTTAGAATGATGTATTTGAGCTAGAAATGCAATAAAAATTATTGGTGAAAAATGCTCATAACTTAGGATTTTTGCATGATGCCTAAGATTTGTGAAAATTGAATGATGTAAGAAATGGATTGATAAGTAATTGTATGATGTTGTAATATGATTATATGATGAGTATGAGTGTTAAAATTGAATTGAAAACCTTGTAGTACCATCCTTTGAAGGATTCGAACCATAAAGGGGTTTGGAGGAAAAAATGATGTAAAAGTTGTGTAGTTGAGATTGTATGATATGAAGTGGTGTTTAAATGGATGGTAGGTTAGTATGTTGTTGTGGAATTGGAAGAATGTAAAATGTATGATTACTTTGAAAGTAAATGGTTGTTTTGGGAATGGTTTTGATGATCATGTTGTTGATCATATAGGTTGCCTCTCTTGGACGCTATGGAAGCGGATTAAGCTTGGAGCTTACGTATGGAGCATTGGCTCGGAGTTGAGGTAAACCTTTGGAACTTGGGTTTAGTCCCTTGTGTGCTCCACCACACCTAGTGGAAGGTTGTGGTTGGATTTGTGTCATTGGACATTGTGTGATTATGTGTTTTCATGCATTATTGCTTGATTGTGTGACATGCTTGGAGCATGTTGTGTGTGAATTGTTTGATCTCTGGCCAGTAAATGTGTGTTGGTTTGGATTTCCGCTGGATAATTCCGCTGGGGATTCCAGTCGGGTTTTGCCGTGGGACCGACTCTGGGAGCGGTACCAGGATGATCCAAACGTTGGACGTCCGCTGGGGTTTCCGATCGGGTTTTGCCGTGGGGCCGACTCTGAGAGCGGTACCAGGATGATCCAAATGTGGGACTTCCACTGGATAGGGCTCATGAGGAGTTCCAGTGGGGTTTTGCCATGGAGTCGTCTCAACCATGGGAGAGGCACCAGGAAGATTCCGGGAGTTATACGATGGGGTCCTTGAACGTAATCCAGTTGTGGATGTTCTTGGATTGTGCCCAGTTGTTTATGATATTTTATGTCATGCATTTTTACATAATGTTATTGTTGCACATTGAGTGAGCCATGGGGTGGAGAAGCCTCTAGGACCCTTGGTTTACTGAGATATATTTGTATATCTCACCCCGCGTTTGGGGACATCATTTCAGGTTAGGCTGAGCCTGGAGGAGTGGAGCATGAGGTGCATATGGGAGGCATAGTATATTAGAGGATTCGGTTGGGATACACTTAGCATAACGTTTAATGTTTTGGAATTAGATCATGAACTTGTGCATGTTAAAAATGCCATGCCTTTGTATGTTCATGACTATATGTTGAGTCCTTTAAAATTGATGTATATTTATGCCTTTAGTTTCTATTGGTATTTTGGTGAGCATGGGACTTGTCCATGGCCACACATATTGTATTTTGAAGCATTGAACACTTATGATGTAAAATGAGCCATATGATATGTAAATGGCAACACAATTGGTGAATGAGGTAAAGTGGTACATTGGTATTAGAAAATGCATAATGGATGGGCCTAGGGCCTATATTATAACTTGTGTAAGGTGTATATTAAGTATCAAGGTGTTAGGAGTAAGTTACATCACCCTTTTTGTGCTTTAAAAGCTGTCATCTGTCACTTTTGTTGCATAGTAGTCGATTACCTTCCATTGGTAATCGATTACCATGCAACAGGGGACGCAAAATGAGCCACTGTGAACCAAGTAATCGATTACCAGAGCATTGGTAATCGATTACCTAGTTCAGTAATCGATTACCAATGCTTGGTAATCGATTAGCTGAGAACAGGGGAGCCGAAATGGAGCTTCTGCCTCATTTTGGAATTCTGGGTAATCGATTACCATCCACTGGTAACCGATTACCACAGTGTAAAATTTGAAAATAATATTTTTCTAGATTGAAATAAAGGGCATAAATTAGTCTACAGAGCTCCAAATTGTGCGCGGTTTGAAACCACGCGTAACTTATGAAGAGAGCTATAACATGGTAAGAGATGAGAGTCAAAAGATAATTTTAAATTAATTGGGTAATAAGAAAGATAGTGAATATCAGTAAGTTTATGCTTCCGCGAGTTTTGCATTTATAATTACGGAGTTGTTTTGATTAGTTACGGAAATGGTTAATTGTTTAAAATGAGGAAGTAATAAAAGGAAAAAGTTTCTCATAATTCAATTAACTCAGTTACTGTGATTGTAATTGCGCTTATATCATATTTGTTGATAACACACCGGTCCGGTAACGGGGTGTTACAACTAGCATAAGTGGCATGGACAAACCCCATGCTCACACAAATAAGGCAACAAAGTGATATGCTCCCAGCATATATACTTTTATAGATCAAAAAAGCATGGAATCAGATCTAAAACTATGTATAAAGGTGTATATGTGGTGAAATTATTGAATAAAAATTGTCAGACACTCTCTCACTCAAATTCTTCATGTTTATAGGAGAAAAAGGTCAAATAAAGGAGCAGGAAGAAAATCAAACAGAAGCTCCACGCTTCAAGCGTTCAATTCAACGCTTGAAGCGTAGGAAAAGACCCAAGACAGTGAGTCTACGCTTCAAGCGTAGAACCCTACGCTTGAAGCGTAGACAAGGAGAAAACAGGCAGAAGCTCCACGCTTGGAGCGTGGATCCTGCGCTCCAAGCGTAGGGTTGAAATGGACAGCTATCAGTTGCGAGGAAAGGAGAATTCTGAGGTGTATAAAAAGGGCACAAGGCAACCCTAAAGACACACTATTCATTCAGGACAGATTGGAGGTCATTTCGGAGGCGGAAGCTCTGGAGATTGGGAGAGGATTCTCTTCTTCTACCTTTCTGTAGTTCTTGTAGTTGGATGTTTTATTTGAATATTGGATTTTAGCCATGATAATGGTTGGCTAGAACCTCTTTGTTGTGGTTAAGGTCACGAACCCTTGTGAACCCCTGATACAATGGATTGAGTTTTTATTGATATATTTATCTTTTGAATTTCGTTATATTCTGATCGTATTGTTATTGTTATTATTAGATCCGATCAATCTAGTAATTGATAATAAATCTGAGGATTAGGGCCAACAAGAGGAATCTGCGGTCTTTTAATCCAGAAAGGGAATAGAACGACGATATGAACATGATCTAGGGATAGACATGATTCATATTGTAGATGTTTTAATTATCGATCTTTATGCTTGATCTCATATAGGGCACCTCAAGGAATTAGGGTTCTATATGAGATTAAAGGGTTAATTCTTCAAGGGATTGAGAATTAACTACTGATACTTTTATCTGATAATTATCTAATTTCACGATATATATATTAATATTTAACTTAATCCAGAGTAAAAGGTGGGGATCATCGGTGAGTGTTCTCTAACTACAGCGTTTTTCTCATAAATCTCAAACCCTTATTTTGTTGGATTCTCAATTATTCGAAAAGAACAAAAACACGTTTTATTTTACAACTCAAGTTTCCACACAATCCTGACATTCGTGTCAAAAACCTCTTGGAATATTTAATCTTAAAAAGAATAGTTTAATTGATTTAGATACACTCTCTGTGGATACGAACTTTACTTATCATTTTATTACTTGCGCGATTCGGTACACTTGCCGATTCACGTCAAGTTTTTGGCGCCGTTGCCGGGGAGTGTTTTTCTAAAATCAATTAATCTTGATTTTAAAGATTAAATTGTTTTTATTTTATTTTTAATTTTATTTTTGTTTTGAATCTGTGCTACTAATCTTTTCTCTGAAGTTGTATGCAAAGCAGTGCTTTTCTAAGGAGAAGCGAACGAATTGCTCAAAGAGAGAAGGAAAGAAAAAGGGCACAGACAACTCCCATTCCAGTAGCTGAAACCCTAGAGATGGCTGCTCCTTATCAGAATGCTGATCCTAGGATGAACACCATTCTCACGCCTATCTTTAACAGACCCAATACTGGAATTGTTCCACCAGAACTTGGGAACAATCAATGGGAGCTCAAGTCCAACATCATTCAGTTTGCCGAGAGAGAAAAGTATGGAGGAGAGGACAATGAAGATCCTCACAGATTCGTTGACAGATTTTTACGAATCTGTGACTCTACAAAGCCTCCACATGTTTCTGATGATGCAATACGATTGAGACTTTTTCCTTTTTCTGTTAAGGGAAAAGCTCTTGATTGGGTGGAAAGAAAACCTGCTGATAGCATCATTTCTTGGGAAAACTTGTCTGAAAAATTCTTTGCAGAGTTCTTCCCCATGGAGAAATACAACAACATGGTGAATGATATTACCTCTTTCAAACAACAAATGGGAGAGACCATCTGCGCTTCTTGGAATAGATTCAAGGCCCTCATGAGAAAGGTTCCTCATTATAACCTATCTCAAGGGGACCAAGTGAGAATCTTTTTCAATGGTTGTCTACCGGAGACGAAACTGGTTATTAATACTGCAGCAGGCGGTTCTTTGGGTGATAAGCTAGCTTCAGAGTCATATCATCTGATTGACAAGTTAGCTAAAATTGAGAATGAAACATCTTCAAGGACAGGAAAAAGGGAAGTAGTGCCACTCAATGATAATAATGCAATGCTGGCAGAGCAAAAGTTGTTATCACAACAGATGTCTAATCTGAATGCAAAGTTTGAGAGGATGCAGCTTTCTAAAGTTCAAGCGAATGCAGTTGTTTTTGACTGTGAATATTGTCATGAAGATCATGACACCAATGCTTGTCCTACATTGATGTCTTCAGATTCTTCTCAACAGGTGCAGGTAAATGGCATTTGGTATGATCAGCGCCCTAATCAGCAAAATTTCTCAAGGAATCAGAATAATTCTGCTGGCGGTAATAGCTACCAAAGGAAGAGTTATCAAGGTACTGGTTTAGATATGACGTCTGACAACTATCTAAAGCCACCACCTATTCCAAAAAGGGAGCCTTCTGACCTGGAGCATTTAGTAGGAACATTAGCACAAAGTACTAACGCTTTCATGGAAGAGAGTAGAGTAGAGCTGAATTCAGGAATACTAATGCTTCAATCAAGAATCTGGAATATCAGGTTGGTCAACTTGCCCAACAGCTATCTGATAGAGCTCCAGGTACCTTTCCTGGTAATACTACTACCAATCCCAAGGAAAATTGTATGGCAGTTATAACTAGAAGCGGGAAAGTGGTGGCATCCCCACCAAAACCTATAGAAGAGGAAGAGAAGGTTGAACAGGAGGAGAAGTCTGAAAAAGAAACTGAAAAGTCTCCTGAAATATTGAAACCGGCTGATGATGTGAAGGAGCAATCTACTCTTCCAAAAGAAAAATTTGAACTTAGTGAAGAGTATTTTATGAAAATGGCACTTTATCCTGGAAGGTTGAAGCCAGAATTGAAGGCAAAAAGCTATGACAGATTTCTTGAGATTTTCAAGAAGTTGCATGTGAACATTCCGTTTGCTGAAGCATTGGCTAATATGCCAAATTATGCAAAATTCAAGAAAGATATCCACTCCAGGAAGCATAAACTACAAGAATGTCAGACTGTTGCACTTACTGAGAAGTGCAGTGCTATTATCACTAGGAAGTTTCCTCCTAAACTTCGTGATCCTGGAAGCTTCAACATTGAAATTGAAATTGGAGATACAAAGATTGGCAAAGCTTTGTGTGATTTAGTGGCGAGCATTAATCTGATGCCCTTATCTGTCTGTAAAGCCTTGGGGATTACTGAATTGAAGCCTACTTTGGTTTCTCTTCAGCTTGCTGATAGATCCTTAAGGAAGCCAAGTGGTATAGTCGAAGATGTCCTTGTAAAAATTGACAAGTTCATCTTTCCGGCTGATTTTATTGTGCTTGATATGGAGGTAGAAAATGAAATGCCTTTCATATTGGGTAGACCTTCCCTAGCCACAGCCCGTGCAATGATTGATGTTGAAAACGGGAAGCTTGAACTAAGGATGAATGATGAGACCGTTACCATCAATGTCTTTGATTCTTTAAAACAGTCTTCTCACAAAGATTATTGTTTTAGTCTGGAAATCTTAAAGGAAAAGCAAAGTGTAGCGGTTGAAGTTTCTAGAAAAGCAGATGATGAAAATGGTGCCACGAAGGTGGAGTTGAAGGAGTCTCCTAAAACTTTAAGAGATATCTTCTTGTGTAACAAGGTAGTGACTGAAGCACTGAAGGAAGAAAAGACGGAATTGAAAGACAAAGATCCCTCTGCTCATACCAATAAAATTCTAAATGAGGATGATGGCAAACATGAGAAGAAACCCCAAGGGAGGAGCCATCCTACAATGAAGAAGGTAGTGAGAAAGGAGGTGATCAAACTCTTTAATAAGAATTGGAAGAGACACCGGAAGCTAAAGTTTGACAAGAGACATAGAGATTCTATCTCTCAGAAGAATCAAAGCTTCAAAGAGTTTCTAACATGGCTCCATGGTTTGGGCCAAATCTGGAAATGGTGGCTCCAAACACCAAGGCAGCCAATACCACCAGATCCTCCATTTGCTGAATCATCCCACGCTGCTGAGTGGGATGACATGGAGGTTTGACTTTATCTCCTTGCTGACGGAGATTTTGTACATTAGTTTATTTTTCAGTTTTGTATTTTAGTTAGTATATTTTTCTCTGATGTTTTAATGTGCGCGTTATAGTCTCTTCTATATGCCACTGTTTGTTCCATTGTGCAGGTTTTCCTTCTTGTGGTTTAATTATTGCTGAGGACAGCAATGCTCTAAATCTGGGAATGGTGGGTTGTGCCTTAGAACTGCAATTCTTCTATCAGGGAAGATATCCTAACTCTTTTCATTTTCTTAGTATTTTTTTTAGTTATTTTGTGTGCTATATATTTTGAAAAAAAAAATGAGAGAGGAAAGAGAAAATCCAGTGAGTCTACACTTGAAGCGTAGAACTCTACGCTTCAAGCGTAGAGCAGGAAAAAAGAAACAGTGGGTCTACGCTCCAAGCGTTGAACCCTACGCTTCGAGCGTAGAAAAGGTGAGTAAGCAGAGGCTGAGCGCTGCAAGCGTAGGAACCTACGCTGTTAGCGCAGGAAATTCAAGAGGACAGTAGTCCTACGCTCCAAGCGTAGAACCCTACACTTGAAGTGTGGGATTGGAATTCGGAAGGTCAGAGGCAGAAGGTCTACGCTTCAAGCGTAGGACCCTACGCTTGAAGCGTAGATGGGGAATTTGGACCGATTGGGGCAGTATGTCTACACTTGAAGCGTAGAACTCTACGCTTCAAGCGTAGAACAGGGTTTAAGTTGTAAACCCTAGTTCTTTCCCCCTCAGCGCCGTGCACAACCCCATCCCCTCTTCTCTTTCTTTTTCTTCTTCTCTCCCTCTCCTACCATTTCCATTCCCTTCACCATACACACACACTCACACACACACACCCTCCTCCTCTTCCCCTTTCATCTTTTTCCTTCCCCCATTCTTCCACCATCACCAACCTTCCCACACCATCTTCATTCTTCCACCACCACACAACCACCGTGCACCACCCTACCACCACTGTTCAGTGGCATTGTTCTTGGGTGCGAAATTTCGGGAGTGAGAGCTAGGTTGCGACATTTTTTTTCATCAAAATGGCTGGAGACAAGGTAACCATCTATTATCTTTTTTCTCATTACTTGATGATGATTGCAAGTGTAGGAGAGGTATGATCTCAATATTTTAAATTGATTGCATGTGGTATGTGTTTGTTCATATTGGGATTGAGTGCTGGTAATATGCTGATTGACTTTTGCTGAAAATATGCGGTGCCATTTTTGTATAGATGCAAATTGTTCAATAATAATGCTGGTGTTAGTCATGTAGTGTCTTGATACAACTGTTGAGTCGCATGATTAATGGGGTTGGGACTGTTGATTTGAGTAGATGGTTGAAATTAAATCTGGGAATTAAGCTGAATGTTGTCATGAAAAATGAACTGAATCTTTTTGCTGATAATATTTATTATGCCACCATGTATTGGGAACTTTTCTGATTTTCAGGAAAAAAAGATGAAAAAGGGTACAGAAGGGTCATCTGTTACTAAAAGACCCCGCACCAACTTTGACTCCAGAAGGTTTTTGTCCGCTGAAAAGCAGGACTTTTATGAAACCAAGCTGCAGAATAAAAATGTGATTAAAGAGAGGGGATTTGATTTGGGAAATCTCCTGCTTTTTAATGATATTTATTCAGTTGTCCAAAGGAGACGATGGAGGACACTGGTGACCTTCCCACAGGACAGTTCTGGGCGAATCCTCAGAGAATTCTTAGCCAATGCTGATAAGGCAACTGTCAATGCCACCCGAAAAAGCTGGGTGAGAGGGAAGGAAGTACCCTTTGATGCTGAAACAATTGAAGAATTCTTGCAAACCTCATACGATCCTACTGCTGAGTGTGAATTTGTCCGACTCTTCAATTTGATGCAGCCTTCGGAAGGATATTATCGGGAAGAGATGCCTCTCATTGCTGATGAGATCCGGAGAGGATAACCAGTCCATTCTCTGAATGGAAATTTAGACAGGGTCTCACCAATGTACCCAAAAAATTCACTAGACTCTGCCTTACTGGTGAGGCTATCAGTTGGCATACTTTTGTGAATGCTACGGTCATTCCCTCTACAAACAAAAGTGATGTCAATGTCGAGAGGGCTGTCTTATACTACGTGCTGA
>JAVKPL010000186.1:0-14549 GCA_032173675.1 Gastrolobium villosum | reverse complement strand
TCTTGCAGTCGTCCAATTTAAAGAGCTTTACTTTAGCAGAACTTAAGGCAGCCACTAGAAATTTCCGTCCTGACAGTGTGTTAGGAGAAGGTGGTTTTGGATCAGTTTTTAAGGGGTGGATTGATGAGAATTCATTGGCTGCTGCAAGACCTGGTACTGGCATTGTTATTGCTGTGAAGAGACTTAATCAAGAGAGCTACCAGGGTCACAGAGAGTGGTTGGTGAGTTTAATCTGCTTCTTTAAATCCTTTGCTCATACTAAGCTACACCGATTTAGTTTACATCACTACATTTTAGCCTGTTACAATTTCAATAATAATAATGATAAATAATATTACTTATGGTTGGAAAATTAAGAGTAGTAGTGGTACAGACAATACATGTTTGCCTCACTGTGTTTCTGATTTCATTTTTAGGCTGAAGTTAACTTTCTTGGACAGTTTTCTCATCCTCATCTAGTGAGGTTGATTGGTTATTGCCTTGAAGATGAACACCGCCTTCTCGTTTATGAATTTATGCCTCGTGGAAGCTTGGAGAATCATTTGTTCAGGAGTGAGTTCTTCCTGTCCCTTCCCATCTTTTCACATAGTTTTATTTTAACCTGAGAAGTTTATTTTGCATTGGCAATATTCTTGTAACAGGAGGCTCATATTTCCAACCTCTTTCTTGGAGCCTCCGTTTAAAGGTTGCTCTTGATGCTGCCAAAGGGCTTGCATTTCTGCACAGTGCTGAAACAAAAGTGATATATAGAGATTTTAAGACTTCAAATGTCTTGCTGGATTCAGTATGTGGACTTCAATATGATGAATGTAGGAAATTATTTGAATAGCATATCTGATGATCCTAAATATATTTCTTGATTTGATCACAGAAATATAATGCAAAGCTCTCTGATTTTGGGCTGGCAAAGGATGGACCAACCGGTGACAAAAGCCATGTCTCCACCAGGGTTATGGGAACCTATGGATATGCAGCTCCTGAATATCTAGCCACAGGTATTGTTGGGTTCATGTTGCTGAACCATTTATGTTTCATGTTTCTCCTCCTGTTCTAAGTATGTTAAATTATTCTAGCTTCAGGTTAATACCTTTTTTGGTTAATGGCTAGAAACATTGTTACTGTAGGTCATCTTACTGCCAAGAGTGATGTGTATAGTTTTGGGGTTGTCTTACTGGAAATGTTATCTGGCAAGCGGGCAGTTGACAAGAATAGACCATCTGGACAACAAAATTTGGTGGAATGGGCTAGACCCTACCTGGCTAACAAACGTAAGATTTTCCGGGTGTTGGACAGCCGTCTCGAAGGGCAGTATTCAACAGAAGAAGCCTACAAGGTAGCCACCCTTGCTTTGAGATGCCTATCAACAGAATCCAAGTTCAGGCCCAACATGGATGAAGTTGTTACAACTTTGGAGCAGTTGCATGTTCCTAATCAAAATCCTTCTGCTAATGGCACTCGTGTTCGCAGAAGAAGTGCAGATGATGTTACTACCTGTGGAAGGACCCCTACAGCTTATCCCCGGCCATCTGCATCCCCTCTCTATACATGACATTGCAAAAAATACACAACCTTGAATCTTAAAACATCATGCGTGGTGGTTTCTTCCATGACAACTAAGGTACCTCTGTAGCTAATAGACTGTACATATCATATTTCAGCTAATATATTCAGAACCAAAGTTCATACTGGCATTTTTGAGTTCTGTCTAGTGTTTTGTAACAACTAAAACTAGCTGGGAAGGCATGTACTATGATAACTCTCGTTAGCTTAGTTTTGTTCTAAGTCTATATTGGGGTGGTGTGGTTTCCTAATCTATTTTGTAACATTTTGTAGCCATATGCGGCTTCCACATCCTAATTACCAAATACATTTAAAGGCTGATGCTCTATTCTATTTGTTTCGATTCTTTCAAGCTTTTTTTCTTGTAAATGTGAACACAATTTTGGCTATTAATTTCTTGGCTTAGCGGTAAGTTTGCTTGCCGTAGTGTGTCAAGTCGCGGGTTAAGCTTGTTTGCCGTGGTGTGTCAGGTCGCAGGTTCGAATCAGTCTCTCTGCAAAAAGCAGGGGAAAGACGGCCTAGAGATTCCCTTCCCCATACACTCATGAAGTGGGTATTTGAACTGGGTCGGCCCTTTTTTTTGTGTCAAAAAAAGCAAGAGTAGAATTTGTTTTGAAATATGACAAGAATACGATATAAAATTCAGTTTGAGGAGAGAACATTCACATGTAGCCTGCAGGTCCTTATGAAAGGTTTGCTCAACAAAGAAAAGAACAAAATCATATAATTTGGAAAAACAAAGTTAGCGGATATAACTTAGTTCACGACTCATGATCACTTAAGTAATATCTCTC
This sequence comes from Gastrolobium villosum, assembly GCA_032173675.1. Lineage (NCBI taxonomy): Eukaryota > Viridiplantae > Streptophyta > Magnoliopsida > Fabales > Fabaceae > Gastrolobium > Gastrolobium villosum. Next base: position 12,195 of record JAVKPL010000186.1, on the reverse strand, counting down.
AATCCTTGTCCTGAAGTAGAACCCTGCCCCACTAGAATAAAATTAAAGATGACGGTGCAGAATGTTTAAACTTATATTTATTAATTGGATCCCTTGGAATTATTGTCAAGCCAAGCAGTAACTTTCCTTTTTCAATTGCTAGTTGCTAATCAAATTGTCAAACTTGTACTTGATTGATTCCATTTTAAAGGTGAATAATGGAGAGCAATCTTGACTTTTTATTCCAGACAAAGGCCACTAGGGTGATGACTCTTAATTCATGACCATGATCCCTTAAATCAATTTTGGACGCACTCTCGAAGCTTCCTAGTTTTGACCGTCATAAAAATTGGTAGACAAATGAAACGAATTTGAAACCCGTGTTTCCTCAATTTCAATTCATTGCTCCCAGAGGACACTTTATAACTTGCAACACTTTAAATAATTAATATGGGAGGGGATATTCTTACTACTAAAATATTTTACTATCAACTCACTACCTATCTAATCACCATTGGATCAACATTTTTTCTTTTTTCAAAAACTTTTAGTATTCTCTCTTTGATTCAATGGTGAGTAGATAGATAATAAGTTAGTAGTAGAGAATTTTGGTAATAAAAAAAATATCCTTCCTCTTAATATGGCTATAAAATTTTATTTTTGTTACGGTATGTCTTGCTTTTCAAGATATAAAATTTGTTGTTCCTCTCAACTAAAATAAAAGGGAAAACTAAAATATTTCTCATGAAAAACATCCAAAACAACGTGGTCCCAATCATTTTAGAATTACAAAGATAATGAACACTAAACCCAAAATATAACACACTCTATGTTAAATAAATATGTATGCACTAAAAAAGTTTTTTTTTTTAAATATTTCAATCGATTCATTGCTTCCCAACTAATTCAATTTGGGATGGACTAAAAAAATATTTAAACACAACAGGCCTCGCTTCTTGCTGGTTCGGCCCTGATGCGAACCGCCTTTCCCCAATTGTTACATGCTCGAATAAAAGCAAACTCACAAATGTATACTTGTTATCATTTATTGTAAACGGGGTACACAGATACATCATATTATCAAAGATAATATGAGGTATAAGGCCTAATAGTATAAATTATGGGTTTTATAATTCTCATTTAACATGAGAATTCAGTTTTTCCTACACACCCTTCGATTTTCGTGCTGACATGGGTCTTACATATAATTTTTTCTAACACATGGGTCCCTCATACTTTTTATCTCTACAACATGAGATTTCAATTCTTCTTCTACATGAGAATTATAAAATCCATAAATTATATATTATAATATTTTAAGCTGTTTGGTATAAAGATAGTATAGTATAAGCTAATACAACAAAATCTCTTATTACGTCAAAATAATTTATAACATAATCAAGTCTATGAGGGTGAGATTAGGCCTGATAAGAAGTTGATGTATTAACATTGCTGACCAGTGTAATTCTTAAGAATTAATATATTATTTTAATATTAATATATTAAAAAAAATTAATATACTAATTTTAAAAATATTGAAAATTTTATTTTTATAAAATTTAATATATTGTTTGGACAATGATCAATATATTTTTATAAAAATTAATATCATATGTGTTAGAAATAATCAAGTGTGAGCGGGTGGTGGTGAAGTAAGTCTCACATCATCTAGGCATAGACCAAGTGATTACTATATAAGTGCAAAAGACCCAACAACCTACAGCCTTAAGGTTTTGGGTTGAGATGTGGTGTCGGCCTCACTTGGTGTACTTGATCCACTTAGCTTATTGGTGGTGGCCCCCCGCCACGAGCTTCCCCCTGGACCCACTTATTGTGGTTTCTCGCTTGGCCCATTGGTGGATGTATCCTTTGCAAAGGTTTTGGGTTCCCTCGTGCCATTCCCAACAGTGATATCAGAGTTAAAGATTTGGCTGGGCCCGAGTAATATGGCGATGGTGATGCACTTAAAGAGGCCTCTGCAGAAGGCTAGTGTGACCTATATTTGAAGAGAAAAAAAGACTTCCGTAGAAGTTGACCTTGGGGGGAGGAGCATGATGTTGGGCCTCATACTTGAGGGGAAGATGTTGGAAATGATCAAGTGTGAGTGGGTAGTGGTGAAGTAAGTCCCACATCATCTATAGACATAGACCAAGTGATGACTATATAAGTGCAAAAAACCCATAAACCTACACCCTTAGGCTTTGTTTGAGAGTTTGGAGGGGAAAGAAAGGAAGGGGATCCAAGGGGGAGGGAAGGGAAGGAAAGGAAGGAAATTGGAGGGTATTCCCTCCCCTTGTTTGGGAGTTAAAAAAAGGCAAGGGGGAAATGGAGGGTTAATGAGATATTTTTACCATTATACTCATTTTTAAAATTAATATAATTATTATATTTTACAAACTAAATTAAATTTAAAATTTCTAACAAAATTATTTATGTACTTTTGACAATATTAAAAAAGATAATATTTCTTATGAAATTTCTACGCTGGAAGCTACGAAAATTGTCACAAATTTTTTTCGGCGAAAAGCGACGGAAAATTTTCTCACATGAAAATTTTTACAAAAATAAATTTTCTATCGAAATTTAGTTTCTGCGAAAAGTTTTGACGAAAATGATTTCCTCCATGAAATACTTTAAACGAAAAAAAATATTTCGTCAAAAATTTTGACGAAATGTTTTTCGTTCAAAATTTCGATAGAAATGTATTCTGAAGAAAATTTTGTCGGAAATTGTTTTGTCAAATATTTTGAGGGAAATTTTTCATTTGAAACTTTCGACGAAATTTAGATTCTGTAAAGAATTTTGACAGAATATTTTTTCCGTCAAATATTTTAATCGAAATATTTTTCGTCAAGTTTACTTACGGAAAAATTTTCTGTTGAGATTTTTTGACATAAATGTGAACCGTTGAAAATTTTAATGGAAATATTTTTTATCAAAACTTTTGACGAAAATATTTTCCATCGAAAATTTTCAATGAAAACGTGTTTCCTTAAATATTCAACTGAAAGTTTTTGTCAAAAAGTTTAGCGAAAATATTTTCGTCGAAAACTTTTGACGGAATGTAAATTCTGTAAAGAATTTTGATGTAATTTTTTTCCAGCAAAAATTTTCGATGGAAATGTGTTGCATTGAAAATTTTGATGGAAATATTTTTCATCAAAAAATTCGATGAATATGTTTTTTTATGAAATATTTTGACGAAATTTAGATTCTGTAAAGAATTTTGACAAAAAAACTTGTCAAATTCTTTTGCAAAAATGTTTTTAGTCTCAAATTTTGATGGAAATATTTTCCGTAAAAAATGTAGACGTAATTGTTTTACGCCGAAACTTTTCGGTAGAGATGTGTTTTGTCAAATTTTGGACGAAAATATTTTCGTTGAAAGTTTCAACGGAATTTAGATTCGTCAATAGTTTTGATTGAATTCTTTCCCGTAAAAAATTTATGTCAGTGATTATGACAAAATCTTGTTTCGTCTTTAGTTTTGACGAAATTTTTTTGACGTATGTGATTTTCATCAAAAATTTCATCACTATTTTTGACGAAATATTTTTTATCGATAAATTTTGTTGGTATTTGAGACTTTTCTAATAATGTCAGGTTTAACAATGATTCACATTTATGTAGTTTTTACATTTTAATGCTAAGGGTAGATAAGTAATTTTTAATATTTCCCTCCTCAAACCCCCCAAATTGGGGGAACTTTAATTTTAGGAAGAAGGAGGGTTTTGGAGGGTTTAGTAAAAAACCCCAATTCCTTCCCCTCTTTTTTTTAAACTCACAAACAAGGGGAGGGCTTATTAAAACTCTCTCTTTCCTTTCCTTCCCCTCCTAAAACCAACTCCCAAACAAAGCCTTAAGGTTTTGTATTGAGATGTGGTGTCGGCCCATTTATTGTGGTTTCTTGCTTGGCCCATTGGTGGATGTATCATTTGCAAAGGTTTTGGGCTCCCTGATGTATCATTTGCAATGGTTTTGGGCTCCCTGATGTATCATTTGCAATGGTTTTGGCCCCTCAGTCCATTCTAACAGTGATCACATTTAGTCGTAGCGAGAAACCACAATAAGTGGGCCGACACCATATCTCAACTCAAAATCTTAAGACTGTAGGTTTATGGGTCTTTTGCACTTATATAGTCATCACTTTGTCTATGTCTAGATGATGTGGGACTTACTTCACCACTACCCACTCACACTTGATTATTTCTAATAATATGATATATTTGGAAAATTATATAAATTATTTATTGAAGGTTATTTTTGTTAAGAATATTCATTTTTATTTTATTTAGTATTATACAGTTTATTAATATCTTATACAATATCATGTTAAACGCTCAATAATATTAAAATTTAATAAGATCTTATAAAATTAAATCTTATATAATCAAATCTTATATTATTCTGTGCACGAGACATTTCCTTTGCAAAAGGAAAAAAGAAGAATATTTTGTAGACTTGCGTAACTAAATGGCTTCTCGAAAACCAAAACATCTCGGTGGCTTTCATCGGATATTTTTTAATACAACGGTGTACCAAACTTCCCTTTATTAAATAAGAAATTTTTGAAGGGATATAAAGAAAATTATAAAAAAAAGAGGGTTAAAGTGAAAAAAATTTATTCATTTTACTAAAAGGTTTTATAAGAGTTATGTTATAGAAAAAGTGATTATGTTATGTTATAGATATTTGTTTTACGTACCGGAGGTTTTTTTTTTGCTGCGGGCCCCATAAAATTTTGTGAGTGTAAAAAAGTTTTTGTGGTATGTTAAATGATAGATGATAAATCCTTTTACTAAATTGATATACCAAGTTCACTATATCGGGTATATCAAATATATCAAAAGTTTGCTCGCTTTCCTCATAGATAACCTGCACAAACAACGATTAATCAATACAAAATCTTTGATCAATTGATGGTTTATGAAATATGATTAACAAACTTTGGGCCAATTAGTTGTTTTTTAAATTATATTATGTCAAGTTGAAAAAATATACAAACTAAAGCAAAAACCATCAGTGAGCTAGAGCTGAACTTAGGACTCATTTTCTCTTTTTCCAATCCAAGATTTCACTAGACTTCGTTAAACTTGAGTTTAGGAGGTAAATTGAAGAAACTATAATCCAAACATTCCTTCATTCTTCGGAAGGCAAAATCATTCTTCAAATCCTCTGTTTAGCCGGGTCAGGTTCAGGACCCCAACAGACAACTTTACGGCATTTTCTCACCCAATTGCTACAACAGCTAGAGGGACTGAAACGGGACACTGACCAAATTGACACGCTTAGACAAAAAAATTACCAAACTGTCACGTTAATCATGAATTTTGTCAAAATGTCACGCGGCATAATTCGCTACACAGTGTAGCGAATTATGTATGCAAGTAATTCGCTACACAATGTAACGAAATATGCCACGTCAGAATGCTCCGAACCAAAAAATGTTATGTTCAAAATTGTTGAAATTCGCTACATAAGGTAGCGAATTTCAACAATTTTGACACATGACATTTTTTGGTTCTGACGTGGCATATTTCACACTTGCATGCATAATTCGCTACACTGTGTAGCAAATTATGTCGCATGGCATTTTGACAAAATTGACTATTGATGTGGCAATCTGGTAATTTTTTTGTACAAACGTGACAAAATGGTCACCGTTCCTACTCAAACCACACTCATTTTATGAGGGGACTTTTGGCTGCTTCACGAGACACTTGTTTGCTAGGATTGCGAGTTTTTGAACTGATACGAGGCAATACTGTCATTCAACTCGTGGGTCTAAAATAGCGTGAAACTTCATAGGATCAGAACTATAAGATCTTACCTACTCCAAAAGCTTTTGTTCATAATTCTTGCTGGGTTCCTATCCACCTCTCGCCTACCATACATTTGACCCATTAAGCAATGAAAAAGGTGAAATATATCTTAGCAACGAGGGTTCTTGCCTAAACTTACTTGGCATTAAAGTCCTCATCCAGCAAGATGCTGTATGTTGAAAATCTATAAATATTAGCTGCACCAGTAAGAAAGCAACCCTAAATTAACCAATGGGCTTCCTAGGAGGTAAAAAAAAAAAAAAAATCCTAAAATAATAGGGTGGAAAAAATTATTTGCCTATGTATGGTAGGAGGTGAAGTAAAAGTATGGGAGAGAGGATATTCTTACTGCCAAAATTTTCTACTGCTAAGTTACTACCTATCTAATCACCATTAAATCAAAGAGAGAGAATGCTAAAAAGTTTTTGAAAAAAGAGAAAATGTTGATCCAGTGGTGATTAGATAGGTAGTGAGTTGGTAGTAGAAGATTTTGGTAGTAAGAATATCCCTCCTCAAAGTATGGTTGGGGAAAAAAATTCATCATTTGTTTTTCTTCATAAAATGGTTATGGTCTTATGGAAGATTAACATTGATGAGGTGTAATTGTTTTTTTCCCATTGGGAAAATTAACCCAACATTCTAGGAAAAAAAATTATCCTCAAGTGTGAAATTCAATATTGGTATGCTTCCCTCAGCCGAATACTCAGACCCAAATACTCAACCTACCTTTGATACCAGAATCAGGCTGGTCCAGGGGAAACATGTGGCAGGAAACCACTATCAATGAGCTAAGTTACTCCAACTGTAGTGAGTGGATCCGATATCACATCTTAACCCAAAACCTTAAGGTATTGGGTTAATAGAAATATAAGATCACTATTGGGATATTCAAGTGTGACGAGTCTCACATTGGTTGGTAATGAATTAAGTTGAGTGAATATAAGTGGATGGATCCATGAACCAAATGCCTTAAGGTTTTGGATTGTGACATGATATCTGATTCTCGTCATAGTTGAATATTCCACATATTGGTGTTTGAACTTGTCAAAAAGTAGGGAAATTTTGTTTTGAAAATATTCTAATTGATTCATCACTTCACGACTAGTATGATTAGGGGTGGGTTCAGAATTAAGACGTTAAATCTCTCCCAAAGGTGGTGCTGAGAAAGATTGAATATATGCTCTTACCCCAATTGCACAACTCGCATGCGTCAATTGACTACCACCATTTCGGGTCAACAAGTAAGAATGGTTGAATGTCTCCTTAATTGGACGAAATATATCAATAAGACGATAACCAAAGAGATCATAATATAGGCCAAGGCTTTGTGAGGTCATTGTACTAGTCTTAGATGAATAGGGTACGATTATAGTTGGTAAGGAAAGGATTTGATAGTGTTTATGCAAGGTAAACTACGGAGAATAAGATGTTTCATCTGGAGGTGTGATCCAAAATTTGTAGATTGAAGAATAGTCTCTTTGAGCGAGGAAAGTGTGATATCATAACCATTTTTAACCCCGTGGACTCCACGATGATGTGAGACTCGATGACTCCTAATATGAAAATCTCGTGTGTGTAGAATACATGAAGAAAATTTGTGTAATGAGGGTCCAAGTGTCCTCAAATTGTACATGTTCTTAGCCTTATTGGGTGGTCAGTTGAGACAATTGGTCAAGGCCATCCGACCAGTCCAAAATATTGTTTGAAGAAAATCAAAGGCATAAGAGATTGTGTTTTCCAGCCCAACGAGACCCACGCTCTAGAACATAGATGTGCAAAAGTTGCTCTTAATCTATGTCATAATAGAGGAAAGTGATAGGGATGGGAATATAAATTTGGAAGAAGACTATCCTAAACCCGTCCCGAATCGGATTAGTTACGAAGTAATGAATCAATTGGAATATTTCCAAAAAAATTTGGAAGAAGACTCAATTAGTGATATTACCCTTTGAGGACAAGGGTAATATTCCATCATTTTATCTATGGTAAGAACCCCAAGAGTTAATTGAAATAAGCGTCCATGAAGGGAAATAGGAAAGTCAGTGGAAACTTCAAGCATTGCATTTTAATAAATTGGTTTTATTCCAAACAATGAAAAAAAAAGGATAAATTATTATTATTTAAATTAAACTGTGCCACCAATGGTTGATATATTATAGTTTATGTATTTATACGTAGTGTACTGTTTCATAAATATTTTTTTTTTAATTTGATTAAATATATGAGAGAACTTTCAACACATAACCACCTCTTGCAAATGAATAAATTCATAAACTCTCCTAGTAACTTAATAGTGGTATCAAAACTAATAATTTAATTATGTTCAAGTATTTAAATATGGTAGTTGTGATTTAATCTGTCCGTACAAAATACTTGTCTTTAATTGCTCTCCGTTAAGGAAATTTTTATAATACTCTTGTCTCATCCACTTTTTCATACATTTCTTCAATAAAATCAAACTCCAATACTAATACAGTAACATGTAAAAGAGAAAAATATTTATTAAATATATGTGTTTAATTGTGAGTGGCAATAATATATAATATCATATTATGGAAAATGTGTTCCTCTATTCATAACTTGAGCAAATAATAAATATTCTCAATTATACGTCACATTGATTATTCTTTAGCTCATTTTTAATTTATATTTTTATTCATATGTAAAAAAATATTTTTGAACCAAAGTTAATTCTTAATTTAGTAGAAGTTTTTATAAATTAAATAATTAAAAGTCATGGTGTTATCGATTTCTCTTAATAATTTAAAGATTAAGAGTTATTGATCACACTTTTACTTAATAAATTACGCTTTTAATTAATAATATACGCTTTTAAGAGATTTGTTCATCACATAATGGTCCTATATTTGGAGCTAGCGGGGATAGCTCTGACTAAATTTTTTTGGAAGGTACTCTTTTTATAAAGATTCTCTTAAAAAAAAAATTCAACTATAAAACATTTTAATCCCAAATCAAATTAATGTGTATGCATTTAGTCCATTATTTTATAAAATAAATAATCATGATATTTTATAAAATAAATACAAATTAAATATTAATATTCTCATGTTATGCGCAAGTGTGGGTGGCAAGTGTGTCAACTCAAGCATTTTTCTATGCATTAATCACGATATTTTTTAAAATAAATACATATTAAATTCATACCCTAACCTGCAGTGGGATGACTTATGGATAAAATGTAGAAATTGGGAGTGATTCAAATACTATGAATTAACTTGTATGGATAAATTTCATATTTAATTGCAGGGATTTAAGTATGTATTGTTACATAAAATTAATTAGATCATGTTATAGATATAACAATTAGTGGGCATGCTATTTTTTTTTATAAATAAAATAGAACATAACAACATAAATTTCAAAATATCTGCAAGAAACTAAAAAAATTTCTATGCATTAATCACGATATTTTTTAAAATAAATACAAATTAAATTCATACCCTAACCTTCTATGGATAAATTTCATATTTAATTGCAGGGATTTAAGTATGTCATGTTACATAAAATTAATTAGATCATGTTATAAATATAGAAATTGGTGGGCATGCTATTTTTTTTTTAAAATAAAATAAAACATAACAACACAAATTTCAAAGTATCTGCAAGAAACTAAAAAATCTTCCGTAACACTTATAACAACACAAATATGTTTCGTTAACCATTAATATCAAGTTCGAGCTCCGGATATACAAAGAACGGATTGAATAGAGTCCCCGCAAAAGTCCAATAATACTGACATGAGATTAATCTCACTCCCAAAGGGGTGGGGGTACCCTTGAGAAATACACTCATAAAAAATCTTCCCGTTACATAACACTTGTTTTTTCCCTTAATTATATCAAGAAGTGAGATTAAAATTGAAAGAATTGAAAGAATCCAGAATCATCGATTCTTATTAATTATTCATAATTTATATTTAATGCAGTTATTATCATTTGGAATCATTGGTACGACTTGGTAGGGTGTGACTTCTATGTCCACTCGTCGTGTCTAATCAGAAGGTGTGAACTTTCTCTGCATTCGTACTCTGTCGTTGCAAATCTCTCTCATTCCCCGAAAACTACCATTCCAGTGTGCCATCAATCCCAGCAAAAATAAAGTTACCTGCCTTTATTACTCATAAAAACGGGGACCACTCAATTTCGGGAAAAAATCTGCACCGAATACGTTGATGGGTCATGAGTTATAAAGCAGTGACACCTCAAAGACTCTCACATGTACTATCCCACATTTTTTGAAAGGTGACCATTTTGTCATTATTGACAAAAAAAAAATTATCAGACTACCACGTAAATAATAAATTTTATCAAAATATCACGTGGCATATTTTACTATATTGTGTAGCAAATTATGTGAGCAAATAATTCACTACATAGTGTAATGAATTTTTTCAATTTTGACACATGACATTTTTTGTTTTGATGTGACATATTTCACTATACTGTGTAGCGAATTACTTGCACACATATTTCACTACAAAATGTAGCAAAATATGTCACGTGACATTTTGACAAAATTTAATGTTGGCGTGACAGTTTGATAATTTTTTTTGACAACAGTGGCACTTTGGTCACTGTTCCCACATTTTCCAACACTTTTTCGACATTCATGAGGAAGGTTATATTTACAATCTTTTCTTTTTACAACTTCTTACAATCATGTCTTATTATTATTGATTTCCGCAATCAATGGTTATCATTTATTGTGAATTAATAATTAATTAATAAGTTTAATTTGCAAAAATGATAACCGTTGATTGGCGAAAATCAACGGCGATAAGATATGGTTATAAGAGGTTATAAAAAAAGTTGTAAATTTAACCTTTCTCCTTCAACATATATTGTAGAGATTCAAAAAAGATTCAAAAAGTGCGCGTTATATTTTTAGTTTCAACTATTAAATTTGTTGGATTATGATTAGCATTTTATTGAGTTTAATATAAATATTTGGTATGTATGTAGCACCGATATCAACATGGGACACGGGACACGATACGACACGAAACTCTGACACGTTAATTCTAAAAAATGTTTGATTTTGACACGTTAAAACACGTTTTGTTATTAAATAATATTTTTAATTTATGTAGTGTATATTATATTTAATATTCAATAATTTAACATAAAATGAATTTAAACTTATAATATTCATAAATTTTGCAAATATCCATAAGATATCTCAAATATTTATATCAAACTCAATAAAATAGTAATCATAATCCAACGAATCTAATAGTTGGAACTAAAAACTCAACGCAATGCAACCTTTAAATCTCTCTTTGAATTTCTATAGCACTGTTGGAGTGTCGAAGTGTCCTAGAGTGTCGAGAAGTGTCGGACACGACACGTCAGGATTTTTGAAGAGTCGGTGCTTCATAATTTGGGATGTCTTGTGCTTCTTTACAAAATTGATGATTATTATAAGTTTAACTTTATTTTTTTATTAAATTATTAAATATAATATACACTATATGAATTAAAAATATTATTTAATATCAAAACATTTACTAACATATTAAAATCTAATATTTTTTAGGATTAACATATTAGGCTGTCATATCTCATATTCCATATCAATATCGTCTGCTACAGGGATTATGTGGTTCTAAAAATTCCTCCTCCTACATATTTTAATAAAAATAAATTAAAAATAACTTCTGTGTATCAATTCTACTGAAGTTTTGTTCCAATTTCAGTGCTCTTCAGGCTGCACAGTTTGACCATCTCATAGAAAATCTCAATGTTCTGCATTGAACTCGATGTTGATTTTTATAAAAAATAACTTTTTTTCTTTTTATTCATTTTTTTAAATATTTATCATTTTAAATGATACAATTTGTGTCATTTCTCATTCTCACAAAGAAATAGAACCTACACTTTTATTTTATTTTTGTCCACTCTCTCTCTTCTATAGTCTCTATCTTTTTCTGTTACTTAAGATGACACAACTCTATATCTTTAAATATGACACACATTTTTTCTTTTTTTATATTCTACTTTAAATTCTAAAAAAATTCTCTTTTGAATAAAAGAAAACACCTTTCTGATATATTAATTGAGTAAAATTCATTTTGAATACTTAACAAAAATTACAATCCTCACTCTTATCTCTTAAAAAAAAAAACCTACAAGCTTTTTTTAACGATTAAATTGGATCTTATATCTTCGAAGATCTAAGGAATCAAATACTGGAATTGTAAAGAGACAAGAAGTTGATTTATTTTTAAGGGACGAAAGTAAAACTTTCTCGATAAGAACGAACAATGAGTCCATAAATAATGTGCGTAGGAAAAAAAAATAAAAATAAAAACTTCCTCTATCGCCATTCCTTCACGCCTCATCCTTGAAAACGATACTTAGCTAGCTCCATGACT
>JAVKPL010000185.1:0-141372 GCA_032173675.1 Gastrolobium villosum | reverse complement strand
GGACTCGAAGAGAAAAGAGGCCTTACAAAATATCAATTTATAATTATGTTCACAATAATAATAATTTAATAAAATAAACTGAATTTTGAGTTTTTTTTTAAATGAAAGAAATTCTTTCGTATAATAGTATATATTATAAGGAAATAACATCTATCCTTTTAAATGATATAAGCTTATATTTTTTTAAATCCTAACCGTTGATTTCCGTCCATCAACGGTTATAATTTATTGGATCAAATTATTAATTAATTAATAATAAATTTGGCTCATTAATTTTGACCCAATAGATTATAACCGTTGATGGACGAGAATCAACGGTTAGGATCTAAAAGATATAAGCTTATATCCTTCAAAAGGATAAATGTTTTTCCCAAGGAAAAAATGTTTGTCATTTTAAATGACACAAAGTTATGTAATTTTTAATAAAACTACGTCGTTTTGGTAAGTTTTTACCTTCTCTCTCCTCCATTTTCTTTTTATTTTTAATTTTATAAAATAGAGAAAATGACAAAACACACCAAAACGACTTAATTTCATTAAAAATGACACAAAGTTGTGTCATTTAAAATGACAAACACTAAACTCATATTATAATTCCAACTATATATCATTAGAAAAAAATGAAAGAAAATAATCATTATTTAAAGTTTTGCATAATAATCAATAAAATTATAATGTATTGTTAATTTTATTTATAATATTTCCTCATTTTATTGATATCTCTTTATTTCATCTAAAGAAAGTATTAAAAAAATAAAAATAAAGTTAAAAAAAGTAATGAATATTTTATATTTTGTTAAAATGAAAAAAATTAAAAAAATTTGATATTTTGGCGCCCTTTATTTTGATCTCAGGTACACGTCATCCATTTTTTGAAGCTTCTCCCGGAAGCTTTGCCACTAACCAGTTGACATTAGTGTCCTCTGTTGGTGCCGTTTGCATTCTTTCACGTTCATTCACTTCCATTCAACACTTCCGTCACCGTCACTGTCACCGGAAAACCCAATTCCCGATGAGGAAATCAACCAGACTATCTTCCGCCGGCCTAGCCCAAGTCCGAGAACCGGTACACCTCAAATTCATGTTTTTTTTTTTTTCCCGAGAAAATATAAGAAAACAAGAATTCCAGTTTCAACTTCGATTTCTTCGTTTTTCTTTTTTTACCGTTTCAGGTTAGGAATTTCAGGACAAGATTTTCTCTCACGTCGTACGCGAAGCGTGTTCAGCAGCTGACGGAGGAGCAACGATCCGCGATAACGAAAACGGGTTTCGGGAACCTGTTACGTGTTCCGAATCACTCGCTGAACAAGATTTTCTTAACGGAGGTGATGGAAGCTTGGAGCTGCGAGAAGCGGGCTTTCGTTATCGGGTCGGGCGAGATCCGAATGAGCTTGTTAGACGCTGCTTTGATTATGGGCCTTCGGGTCGTGGGTGACCCGGTTGTGTTGAAGGAGGACGAACCTTTCTCGGATTTGGAAGGTTCGTATGAAGCAAAGGAAGGGAAGAGGAAGGTGTTGATGAGTTTTCTTGAAGAGAGGCTCGATACAATCGGGGAAGTTTCGAGCGATTATTTTGTGAGGACGTTCTTACTTTACACGATTGGAACCTTTTTTTCTTCCAATGATGGGAAAGTTGATTCACGCTACTTGCTCTTTCTAATGAATTTGGATGAGGTTTCTCGATTTGCGTGGGGTGTTGCTGTTGTTGAAGATTTGGCTCAGTGGCTAGATAAGAGGAAAGAAAATAATGTGCAATATGTTGGTGGTTGTCTTATATTTCTCCAAGTAAGTTTCACCATGTCATAAATTTTTAAATTTATTTATTAATTTTTTTTTTTAATTTATTGAGTCAAATTCTCGAATCATGTATGCTAATGTAGGGTAAGAGAACCTATTTATAGATTCATAGAATAGATCTGATCCTTTCACTAGACCTTGTACAAAAGGGGAGCTTTATAGCATCATGTTACCGTTTTTTTATTGAGTCAATGGATATTTTGGTCTAAAAAAAGACTCAAAGAGTGTGCGAATATTTTGATTCATTAGTGCTACAAAGATTATTTACATTACGTCAATTGATTGCGTACTATCTCAAATTTAACTCATTTAAGAAGGAAATTTAGTCCTCCAAATATTGAGTGCATAAAATGTTTTAACTGAATTGAAGTTGAAGATTGATGTGATCATTTAATGTAAATGAATTCTCAAAAATAAAAATAAAAATTCTAACTTGATGTCAATTCAATTTTTTTTTTTTTTTTTTTCATGTTTATATTGATTACAATTTACAAAAGGGTATATGCGTTGTCTTGGAAGTAAAATGTATGTATACAAGCAATTTATATGTTGCTTCTAAGACTAAATGGGAAAATTCCAATGCACAAGTCTTATACCTGCTTTGCGATGGTAAAGGTGAAGGTGGATTATATGCAGCCTTATCCTTTCACATTTTTACAGAAGGCTGTTTTCTAGACTTGAATAAGTGACCTTCCGTCACAAGAAGCAACCTTACATTTTCTTTGAAGAGAATCTAAGAATTAGTTTTCTGAGGGATAAGAAGTTTTGGAGCAATACTTGTAAAGTTGTGATTTATAAATGCTTATGTTGATTAAATGTTCTTGTTTTTAAGTTTTATTTTCCCCTTTGTCTATGGCGGACAGACATGGTGTTATGAGCATTTTGATATAGCACGACCACAGTTGCAATGTCATGATTTGACCTTTCCTCGTGTGTGTCGATGGGATAATAGTAAATCTCACCAAAGGCAACGGGGTACTTCAAGGTTAAAGGACCTGCATGATGACCAGGTAACTTGAAACTTGCTTACGTATCTGTTGAATGTTGAGTTTATTCTTTATAGTCACTGGCTTCCCGCATAAATGCAATGTGGAGAAAACATGTGTCTGTCTTGACCTGGTGCCATTTTTATGCTATATTTAGTCCTTTTTTGATGATTTAATGATTGAAGTAGCAAAGCCGTTCTCTTCTCGAGTGCTTTAGGCTTTAGTCTGAATCTGCAGATAGCATATTTGGTGTTTGAATTAATGATGGCTGCCTTGGTATTAGTTGTCACACTGAAGTTCTTATCAGAAAAAGGACGAAGGAAAAGTGGGTTATAATTCCTTTGTAGTTTATTATCTGTTTATGTGCAGATAATTTGGGAACTCCAACCTACCTCTGGAGAGTTACAACTAGAGATAATCAAAGAAGCACTGGAGTTGGTGGGCGACAACAAAGAGCTTCAAAGTGAAGAAAACTGTTCGATTAGCACATTAAATAAAGTGAGTTATAATTTTTTGGTTTATGAACTTTTTAAATTTCTGGTAAACAAAAGTTTAGGGAGAGGGGAAATTGCTCCATTCTAAGATCAGTGCATACCACCAGCCATAGCAGACTCGAAGTCAAGACGTTTGAGTTGATGTGGTACGATCTTATCTTTTGAGCCAAACCTCATTGGCATAATCTTAATGTTGGTAATCAATTCAAATTTTTGATTCGAATGTATGAATTACAAACATGGGTATCTCTTGAGTTATAGTCCTTCTATTTCATCCCTTATGTAGTAATGTGGTTTGCTTTCTCTATTGATTGACAATTGGACGTCGGCAGGTTCCTGGTGTAGGTTCAGAGTTACAAATTAGTGTCTCTAGTAAAGTACTTAGAGAGGATGAGGATAATTTTGAGAATCAGATAGTGGACGACACTTCCACAAGGTTGAGCACTTGTGATGAAGAATATAGAGAGCAGGAGATCAATCTTGAAAACCCTATAGTGTTGGACACCCCCCCAAATTTGAGCATTTGTGACGAAGTAAATAGAGAGAAGGAGATGAATCTTGTAAACCTGATAGTGTTGGACACCCCCCCAAATTTGAGCATTTGTGATGAAGTAAATAGAGAGCATGAGATGAATCTTGAAAACCGGATAGTGGAGGACACCCCCACAAATTTGAGAATTGCTGACGAAGTAGGCAGAGAGCAAGAGTTGCATGAGATGAATCTTGAAAACCGGATAGTGGAGGACACCCCCACAAATTTGAGCATTGCTGACGAAGTAGGCAGAGAGCAAGAGTTCAGTGCTGAAAAATTCAAAATGAACGACACTCCCCCAAAGTCGAGCTTTTATGATGTGAGATTTGGTTCTGCTTTATTCTTTTGGGTATTGTCATAGATTATATTTCTTCTTCTTTATATTGTATATATATCCACAATGAACATCACAATAAAATGAACTCTTTTGATTAACAGGATGATTTAAGAAAGAAAAATGTCATGTTAGAAGAGGAAAATGCCCAATTAAAGATGAAAATAGGGCAAGTAATGGAGGAAAATGAACTTCTCCGTAGGCAGAATTTATCAAATACCCAATTTGAAGAGCAGAACGCTGAGTTAAAGAAAGAGCTGGATTTCTTGAGAGAAGAACTCAGAATTTTAAGATTGTCAGAAAGTATCTTTTTGGACCGAATGGATAGACATATTTTGGATTACGAAACTGATGCAACTGAAAAAACATGCTATTCTTGAACTTCACCCTTAAACTTACCTAGCTGCTTGCAGATAGAACTGTGGCACTCAAACCACCCGTTACATGCTAACTTTAGACCTTGCTGCAGCCGCTACATCGATCGATCTCAGTTCTTTCGCAACAGCCAAGTGTATATATTTGTTGTTAAGGTAAACATACATTATTCTATCTGATCTACGTGTGGAGGTTTCTATTAAGTGAAACCATGAAATTCATGCCAGGTAAACAGAACTATTTATCTTTATCTTTGTTGTATATTAGTATAGCAGATTGTTCAAGTACTTCTCCAAAAACGAGGCCTGGATTGTTCAAGTACATCCTCCATCCCCTAGATTTTTGGGTGCCTGGAGGTACTAGATGTAAAATATTAATTTTTATTTGAGAATAAATTACATTCACCTTTCTTTCTTGAGGATAGCAGTAATTACAAGCAATAGTCTTTTTTATTTAAGCATGATACCAGTCTTCTTTCTGATTCTGACAACCACAACTGCTGTTTAATTAATGGATAAATTTTTGTATATATCTTCACGATTTATAAACAACCCAGCAGAGAATAAGGTAAAAGAAGAAAAAAAGGGACAAGAAAAAGGGAAAAAAAAAAAGATAAAAAGAAAAGAAAAGAAATTGTTCTCCATCTTTTCTTTCTACTTTGCACAGTGTTTGCGGGGGACCTGGATTGATGCTCTGTAATTCAATGGCTGTTGGTGTCTTTGTTGGCTGGAGCTCGCTGGTTCTTATTGGGTTGTTTTGGAGTGGCATGTGTGGTTGGTGCGGCGGGGATGCGGCGTTTTCCATGGCTGGGCATAGGATATGGTTTTGTTTGGTGATTCGATTGCTGCGTTCTTGGACTTTGTGGTGGCAGTAGTGGTGAGCTGGCCTTGGTTGGAATTTGGGTTTTCTGAATTGAGGAGGGTTTGTGTGTTTAGTTCTTCCATTTTTAGGAATGGTTGTGCTTTGCTTGTAGGGTCATGGGGATTGCATTATATGAAGTTTCTTGGTTGGGATTTGAATTGTTTTGTGTTCATGGGTTTGGTGATTCACTTCTGCGGTTGTTTTGAAGTGTTTCCCTATTCTTTCATAGTTTTTGATGAGGATCAGGGACATCAGGTGAAGTTTCTGAAGGTTGTGCACGTTTTTTGTACGGTTGAATAAAGGGCTAATCCCCTTAACATAAGGTTCCCCGGCATAGGAGTGAGGGTTGATAATAGAGGGTATTGCATTTTTACTAAAGTGGTGTCTTTCATGTTTGAACCCATCGTCTTCATGTCACTACCAACAACCTTGCTTCAAGGCTCGCCTTTGTGATGAGTTCGGACATTTGTGGATGTGTTATTATGGGTTGGGAAATTTCAAGGTCCGGTGATGAAAGAAATTGGTGTTGATGCAAGGGCAGCAATTTCAGCTAATACAAACAAGATGGGAATTTCAGCAATTTTGTACCTACATGAAATACGGTTCTCCATCATTTTCAACTTCTACATTCTTAAAGTTCAAACGTGAGCGGGAATTATCGTCATCTTTATCACTTAAACCAATAATTATTCATGTGTAAACAAAGTTTTTGTATATAGTTAAGGGAAAGGATATACTTATCATTATAAAAATTTATCTTTTACAATTAATATAATTAGTGTTGATTCTTGCCAATTTAAGCGTTATAATTTATTGGAAATTAATAATATTTATTGGGTCATATTTATTAATTAATTTTTAATTTCTAATAAATTATAATAATTAGATTGTAGGAAATCAACGGTGTAACCATTAGATTATCGGAAATTAATGATGATTAGATTGATTGTTAGAGTGATAAATTTGTTTGGTGATAAGTATGTCCATCATGAGATTTAAACTTGTTATGTCACTTTAAATTTTTGCAGCTAACCCAAAGAATCGTGGGGCCCGCCATCAAATTTTTTTTTTTTTTAAAAAAATGTTGCACAATGATTAATAGCTCAGTAACAGAAGAATATACACTTCTTGCAGATGAGAAGTGTATTCCCCATAGTTAACTCCTTTTAGGGCTATAATAAGCAAGACTTTTTAAACCAAATCAGTAAAGGGATTGATTCATTAACTTAGTTAGAAGTTGGTTTTCCAAGTTGCTTGTTGGGTTGGAGTTTATCTTCAATCCTCAAGTGACCGGTTCCAACCCAGCATTAGGAAAGAGTTAGAACTTTATTTTGTTAAGAATGATACGGGAGAGCCCAAAATCCTTTGCAAAGGGTACAATCACCAATGGACCAAATGATAAACCATGATAAGTGGACTGACACCACATCTCAACCTAAAACCTTAAGATGTAGGTTTACGGGTCTTTTATACCTATATGGTCATCACTTGATCTATGTCTAGATGATGTGGGATTTACTTTCACCACTACCCACACACTTGATTATTTCCAACATCTTCCCCTCAAGTGTGAGGTCCAACATCATGCTCCCCCTAAGGGCAACTTCTACGGAAGTCTTTTTTTTCTTCTTTTTTTCTCTTCAAATATTAGGGTCACACTAGCCTTCTGTGGAAGCCTTTTTAAGTGCATCACCATTGGGTCATATATATACACGGTCCCATCCAAACCTTCAACTAATGTGTAGTTTATAAGGCCTTGGACACTCCCATCCTTTGAGCTAGCTTTTGGGGTGGTGTATCCTAAGGTTCTTTACATGGTATTAGAGTCTCGCCATCCCCCACTTTCTCTTATGGACTCTCTTAGCACAGGTAGGTTGGGCCTGTTGTATTATCCACTCTTCAAGCCCAATGAGCTCTCGTGTGAGGGGGCGTGTTGAGATATATAGTCCCACATTGGTTGGATGAACAACTAATGTGTGGCTTATAAGGCCTTGGGCACTTCCACCCTTTGAGCTAGCTTTTGGGGTGGTATATCCCAAGTTCTTTTCATATTTTTGTAATATGAATAATGTAGATAAGCAATATTATAATAATAGTGTTAAGTGAATAAATAAATAAAAATAAATTTAAAATTTAAATAGAATTCTTTATATTGTTATTAAATGATAATTATCATAGTAACTGACATACAAGTTCACATTATACATGGATCAAATATGCTACTATGTAACCAAAAAAAAGTAGTGCTTTATATTATTGATTTTATAAAAGTTATGTCGTAGGAAAAATGATTGTGTTATGTTATAGATATTCATTTTGCATGCCGTAGTTTTTTTTTTTCTTCAAAACATGTGGGCCCACAAAATATTGTGTGTGTAGGAAATTTTTTGTGATTATGTTAAATGATAGAATGCAAACCTTATATTATATATTAGAAAACAGATAGTAAAATAAGTGAGCTCATTATGATTTAAATATTTAATTGCCTCAACAAGCATGCGATGACGAGTCATCCTTAAATCTTGATCCAAAGTTCCTTCCTTTTAATATTACGTTGATAGTTTTGAAACCCCTTTCCCCAATAGCACTTTTGGTCAAGGAAAAAAGAAATAGACAAAGTCACTTGTGAGGCACAAGCGTCATTAATCAAGTTCTCCAAATCCATTCACAAAATAAACTGCACATATCATTAACAAAGAGACAACCACTGCTTACATACCCATTTCTTCTAGTACTCCACTCCTTATCTTCTGCTAATGCCTACAATAACCATGAAAGAAAAGGCTACCCACTATCAAACACAGACACACAAGAACACTAGTACAAGCTTGCAAGAAGCAATTTCTAGTCATTCCCATGTCACTCATGCAGCCTCTTATTCACACACTATATATACTACTGCCATAACACCACTCTTGAGCTACTGCTCCAAGATCATCATGCATCAACCTCACTGAACTCTGCATCAAAACAAAAAAAGAAGACTCATTAGACATATTGGAAAGATGCATAAATAGCATAGGGAAAATCTTGGTACAAAAGATATCCAAATTTTGCGAGCAGATGGTTGATAGTCCATTGTACACATCCTAACCATTGTATATTTGCAAACAGGTTGTTTACAACACTGAGAACCCATGACCTTTCGGTCACTAAATAGCAACCTTACTGCTCAAGATTCACCCTATGAAAGATAAAAGGGCCGACCCAGTTCAATACCCACGCGTGAGTGTTAGGGAAGGGAATCGAGTCAAACCTTACCCCCGCTTTTTGCGGAGAGGCCGAGTCGAAGCCGGGACCTTGAACATCACGGTAAGCATGCTTACCACTGAGCCAAGCCGGCCCTTCTAGCATAAAACACCACTCTCAATTAAACCCGACTAGCGAGTGTGGAGTGGAGAAAATCCTTGTACGCAGCCTTATCCTTACATAATTGCAAAGAGGC
This sequence comes from Gastrolobium villosum, assembly GCA_032173675.1. Taxonomy (NCBI): domain Eukaryota; kingdom Viridiplantae; phylum Streptophyta; class Magnoliopsida; order Fabales; family Fabaceae; genus Gastrolobium; species Gastrolobium villosum. The sequence goes on along the minus strand of JAVKPL010000185.1, from coordinate 132,549 downwards.
TGTTTCCTGGATTCGAACCCATGACCTTTCAGTCATGAAGGAACAGTTTTACCACTGCTCCGGTTCGCCCCCATTTTACCCCATGAAAGATACATGATAAAAAATAAAATAAATAAAATAAAATAAAAAATGCATGTAAGATATGTATATTTATAAGTACTTGCTACAGTCTGTGTTGGGGCTGATCTGGTAGGGAATGTTAACACCACATTTCTTTGGAAGGCCAGCAGCATTTTGTAGATTAAAGTTAGAGTAAGTGAAACCACTGGAACTAACAGCATTCTTTATGCAATTGCAAACTGCTTTGCGATCTGGTGTGGTCTGAGCCATGCCATAGAGGGACTTAACCCCATTGCAACACTGTGCTGGCACAGTACTCCCACCATAGATTACATATGTAATGCATGGGGTCAAATTGTTTTCAACTTGACTACATGTCACTGCACCTTGAACCTTAGGACTAGTTGCACCAAGTGCTACAAACACAATTGCCAAACAAACAACCTTAACCATGATTGAACTAGCCATGACTCAAATCTTGCACTTTGTATAGCTTTACCCTTATATATACTAGATTTCAACTTATATATATGGCCTTTTTAGAGACTCTTTGTTTTGAGCTTTTCTTTCTGTTGCTGCATGTATATATAACAAGAGAAGGGTAGGAGGAAGCAGAGTCATGTGACTAGCCACGTGCTTGAAGTTATTTGGTAGTTGAGCTGAATTCAGTGCCATAATGGATTGTGGTTGGACATGTTAAATGCCGCTATTACTGTTTTAGTCAAAAGATCCAGGACCAACCATTTCCCTGCCTAGATTGTAAAGAAAGATGGCAAACTCATTGAAGTAACATTTATATGTGATGACTGAAGTCACTGCTATTTTTCAGTGAGTGAGTTACTGTAACCACGTTTACAAACAGTCCCATGTCTTTTTTTTTTCATCTAGATTTTCAAAATCAAATTAAGATTCTTTCTCTTAATTTTGGCAAACAAGGCTTGAATATGATCATTTTTTTTTTGGCAACAAATGGTGATAGAGGCAAATTTTGGAGTAGGAGTAAGATTGTTCTTTGTGATCATAGAAAAATCACAAGTTTAATCTGTGTATAATCGATTTTCACCTCTACCCCAGCATGCATTGATATGTTGTTTTTAACATGTGGTGATCACTTTATTAGTATATACTGTTCTTGATTATTCAGGACTGCAATTTAAAAATTACCAAACAAATTTGGCTTGAAGAAAGTCCTGTAAAAGCCATATAGGAGGTTGCATATCTGGACCGGCAGAGATTTGAGTCATAAATATGGGACTTAAGTAGCCATATAGGAGCACTTGTCCAATTGAAATCTGTCCTTTCCATGTTTCTACCTCTTGATGTATACAATAATTTCTTGTTTGCATGAAAAAATGATATCATTATTGTGGTTACATACGAGTTTAATTTTGATATAGTATTAATATAATATTTTTTTTTTTTTTTTTTTTTTTTTTTTTTTAGAAGGGCCGGCTTGGCTCAGCGGTAAGCTTGCTTGCCGTGGTGTGTCAGGTCGCGGGTTCGAATCAGTCTCTCTGCAAAAATCAGGGGAAAGACTGCCTAGAGTATTCCCTTCCTCAGACACTCACGAAGTGAGTATTTGAACTGGGTCGGCCCTTTATTAATATAATTTTTTTTTTACTCATTCGTCCAATAATGTATTATTATATTATTTAATGTGTTTAATAAGATGTCAAATTTATCATGTAATATGAAAATATATTAAGTGGCAATATAATTTTTTTAATCATATTTTCATATGACTTGCGGTTATTTGAGATCATCTTAATCGTTGTTAAACAAATCATTAGTTACTCTTTTTCGTTATCTATCTGAATATTTTAAAAGGTTGTAATGTTTCTTATTTTGTAGGAGATTAAATTATTTTTTATACACATACAAAGTGTGAGACTCATGTGGAGTCATGTAAAGAGGAAAAAAAAAAAAACACGAGTCTCACACACTTTTATGTGTGTTTAGGTCTATAAGAGATAATTTTATCGTCTACCGTACAAGAGACAATAAACCTATTTTAAAATTCGGAATTGGAAATCCCAAAGGGTAACTCAGTTGGCAACTGAGCTCCCAAGGGTTTGCTTGAGTCAGGGGTTCAAATCATGCCTAAAGCAAATTCTTGGAAAATCTTTGGCGGCCAGAGGAGGAAAGTGTCTCCTTCTCGGTTGGGGGATTAGTTTCATTCTTCCTCCGGTAGCGAAGCTCAATGCACTCGTTGTTCCAATGAGGGGCTAACCTACAGGGCCGTATCCCGAGTGGAAGGTGACCGGAGGGGATTGAATGAAGATTTATACAAAATAAAAAAAAAAAATCGGAATTGGAGTCGGAAAGTGCTAGACTTTCGATGCAATGATATCATTGGTTTAATTGGTTGTTGAATTTATAATCAATGAGTTAGTTGATGTAGTTTTAAAACCATTTCTATAAAAGACTAAAAATAGCTTTATATTGATAAAAGAGGGAGACAGAGGGTGACTCTTAAAAAGCACCAGGAGCTAGCCCCTTTTATAGGAATCGAGGGATCTAAGTCAAGTTACAATCGTATTCTACGTGGAAAATGAGTATCTCTTATTTCAACATGAATTCATATTATTTGAAAAATATCAATTTTTCATTAATAGATTAAATAACTTTAAACAAAAAATTGTAAAGCAGAAAATAAAAATGGTCATTTTAATTGCTCTGATAATTGATATATTAAAGAATGACTAATTTTTTTGACATAACATGATTATATTAAAACAAAACATAGAGATTCATTCCCCTCTAAGTGATTCCTGAAATTATTAAAATTAAGAATGAGTTTCTCAAGTGTCAATAAATTAAAGGGAAAAGTTCCAAAACCTTGGTTTCATCTAAAACTACTTACCTTCTTATGAATTTTTTTTTTTTGGTATAATTATGATTTATTTTTTATCACTTCTATTCTTATAATTTTTTTCCCATCCAAGTCCATTTTGTAATTGTTCAAAATTTCATTAATATCTTCATTTTGTCCTTGTTAAAATCTCCTATTCGAGTGAAAAAAAGAAATCTCCTATTCGAGTTAAACATCCCATCAGAAATGTCAAGGACATAAAATGTATACGATCATCAAATAATGATAGCTCAGTTGACACATATAGGAACTGAGCAGGTGGGGGCTGAGTGAGAGTTTGTGTTTGATATCATATTTGGGAGGGGTTTAAAGCCTTAATTTTGGACCATCCCAAACTCCAGATTAGTCTATGGGGAACTTATGGAATTACCGGGGGAGAAATCTAAAAAAAAAAATTGTATACCATCTGAGGATATGAAATTGAGTTCACCATCTGATTTTGTTTCTGGTTCATGGGCTTGAATGGAGCACAACACTTCAAATTACTTTATTGAATTTTGCATAAACTCAGATATTTGGGATAAAAAATCTAGTGCAGCTCGGGGTGTAGTGTTGCTTTATGAATGCAGTTCTATCCATATGTGCCGCATAATTAAAATTTAAGTAGAGAACCTTCAATGAAATGAAAGTAACTCAAAGCAATCGATAGCAATTGTGGTTTCCCAGTTGTCAGAGAGCATGAAACACAAATAGTTAGGGTAGCGATACAGAGGAGAAGTTTTGTGGTTACCACTTAATTACCACAATGATACAATAAATAATGTTGTGTTTTCTTATGTTTTGAATGACAAAAGTTGATTTATGAAGCATTAATATCTTTATTTCAATTATTTTTATGTATATATTATCATCATTTTATATAGGGACAGGATCCGTTTATAAATTTTTTGGATTTTTTTTATATAAATTACACTGTATTCTCCCGGGAAAACATAGTGTAGTTTGTAAAAGTTAGTATTCTCGTGGGAGAATATAGTGTAGTTTGTAAGAGTTTGTAAATAAAAAAATTTGTAAATATAACCTTGCCCTTTTATATACTATATATTAATTAATTGCGTCCTATTATCTCATGTATGTATACGGAACAGTGACCAAAGTGCCACTATTGACAAAAAAAAATTACCAAACAGCCACGCCAACAGTAAATTTTGCCAAAATACCAAGTGACATATTTCGCTACACTGTGTAGCGAAATATGTGTGCAAATAATTCGCTACACAGTGTAGCGAAATATGCTACGTCAGAACCAAAAAATGCCATGTGTCAAAATTGTTGAAATTCGCTACCCTATGTAGCGAATTTCAACAATTTTGACACATGACACTTTTTGGTTCTGAGCATTCTGACGTGGCATATTTCGCTACACTGTGTAACGAAATATGCCACGTGGCATTTTGGCAAAATTTACTGTTGACGTGATAGTCTGGTAATTTTTTTTTGCAAAACAGTGGCAAAATGGTAATTGTTCCCGGCCTCTTAAATTTTATGTTGAAGAGAGTGTCTATTATAAGTAGGGCTAATTAAGAACTTTCCTCACAAGTAAGAGCCCCATTGGCAAATGTAAATCATCGATTGAAACATTTGACGTTACTGCAATTATTATAAGTATATCATTATCTCATGAGAGATTGATAAAAGAGATGATGTGAAAATGGATAGAAATGCAACAAGTAGCAAAAACATAACATTTGCTGTATATATTAGTTTGTAATAATTAAATGGAAATCTCAAACCACATCTTAGACATGTAATCTATAACTGAGGATCGATCCACACATCTAGGAGTAGCCCACTTCCTTATTTTCTCTTGCCACTTAATAAGTAGTACTTATTGTAAACAAGCACAATAACCTTTCACTCGAGTTGCTTAGGGAATCCTGCAATTGGCAATCAAATTAAAATAAAGGTTAATAAGTTCAGAAAGATGTTTCTGCAGTTGCTGCAGATAAGTTATCTATATTTACTACTAAAATGACGTCGTTTTGGTATTGAAATATTAAAATATAATTATAAAGACTATTATAATCCTGAAATAAATTAAAATTATAAAAATACTTTAATTTCTGTCCCAAAACGACGTCATTTTGTGCGCAGATAACTTATCATAAAAAATGAACCCTAGTAAGTTTGTTAACGAATTAACACATCATGATGAAAAGTTCATATGTTGAACATAAAAGAAGAACATTATATAATGTATAGATAAGTATCTCTATTATATATGTATATATATACATACTTGTTGCAATCAATGGAGGGAGCGATCTTGTAGGGCAAGTTGACACCACATTTGCCAGGGAGGCCAGCAAGGTTGTTAAGATTGAGGCCAGGAAGGTTGAAAACAGTGGTTTTGAGGCATCTACAAACAGCTTGACGATCAGGTGTGGTCTTACCACTGTTTAAGGTCCAAACCGCATTGCAGCATGGTCCAGGGACTGCACCACCACTACTTCCCTTTAGGTATGCAACGCATGGTGCTGCTGTGGTGACCACCTGGCCACAACTGAGAGCTGCTTGTGTTAGTGGTAGACACAAAACGATGCACATCACTGCTGCCAAGCATGCAACCTTGACGACCATTGAGCTAGCCATTGTTAGGAAACGCAGGATGAGGACTTAGGAGTTTTGAAAGTTAGTGTGAATTGATGTGGAGAGCAATGGTAGAAGCTTGACTATATATAGATAATTGGTACCATAAATGTAGTCACCGAAGTAACTCAAGTCATTGTTTGCAGGGGAATTCAGGTACTTGGGTTTTAGTATAAACTTTTAAATTATAAATTTCACATATCTAAAGTTAAGTAGGTAATATATTTAGGGAAACATTTTCTCATGTTACATGAGAATTCAATTTTCATGTTGTGACTCTTCGAATTGTGTGCAAAGCTAGCTTTTTTTTTTTTTTTAATAAATGTGCGACCCACCACTAGTTGAGTCACAACATGAGAATTGAATTCTCATGCAACACGAGAAAATGAAATCCCATATATTTATGGGAAATCGTTGGATTATGTTATAGGAATTTCACTATAGCTTTATGTAGAGAGATCGATATGTGTGCAACATTTTTTTATTTTTTATAAAAACTAGTGGGACCCACTTGCATTGTGAGTGTAGTATGATGGAAGCTTCATCATGTTACATAATATTCATAAATCCCTATATTTATATTGGGGTAGGATTTAGGAGTGAAGATTTTCAATACGACCCAGTAACACCACACGAGAAATTCATGTTTGGATTGACATGTTTTCAAATTTGTGTCATGTTCGTGTTGGAAAAAAAAACGTATAATGTTAATTTTCTTACGTTTTTTTTTTAGATTATTTGTATAGTGTCATAGTATGTCATGTCAGCATGACATTAGTGAAAATAATATTCATTATGCATGTTATTTGTGTTGTGTTATGTTATATCAATTTGCATATTAAGTGAAATATTTTGAGCTCGACGAGTTATTTGTGTTGTGTCGTGTCAACTCACGAAATAAGCAAGTCATATTTGTGTCAAAAATAAATCTTTATTTGTGTTGTATTCATGTCGAGTGTTGCCAAACCTCGACCCGATGACATGAATTGCCACCCCCAGCAGGATCTACTTGTACCAATGCAAGGATAAGAAATCTTAGCTAATAGCTATTGATTACACCTATATAAATGAGATCAATAATTAAGATTGCGTGTAACACATATGTTAGTATAAATTGATCATGTGCAGTATATAATTAGGAGCATGTTATATTTATAAATTTTTTGTTTATAAACTCTTACAAACTTAACTATGTATTAAGAGTAATACATGAGTTGGTTTATATGTACTACCCTTATAGTACATAGTTAAGTTTGTAAATATAATCTTTTTCATATAATTATTCTTTAAAAAATATGTTGACACGTGTTAACTAATAATTTGAATGCATATTTAGCTAAGAATTTTTCAGGCTAGATAATGCTCAACTGCCCGCTCAAGCTTCTAATAACTGAAAATTAATGCATCCACATGCTGCACGGAAGAATTTTCTTGGTACAAACGTTAGAACATGCAACGATTGTCTCTCGTTGGAGAGAATGTACGCTGGACCGAGACCACCATTTTTTAGGTGGTCCCTTAGTATAAATGAGAGGGTAAAATTGAAAAAGAAGAAAAATAGCAGAGGTAAAAAAGAAAAGAAAAAATTAGTGTTGTGAGAGGGAGCACCAAATCATTGGAGGGTCCTCAAGCATAATAAATATTTCCCTCTCGTTGGTGCTGTATCAGTTGTACCCAATTTTTAAAACCAAACACCTTTTATAGTAATGATTGTAACTAGGGGTGTAAATATGTCACGCTGGACTGGCCTACGGTTTGACCTATATTTGGCATGACCTAGTCGAGTCTTTTCTGAAAAAATAGAGTATGCTTAGACTTATAGGAAAGTCTTTTTAACAAATAGACCATAGGTCAATGTACTTTGTCAAACCTGGCCTAAAGCCTTGTAGGCTGGCATATTTAATTTTTTAAAATAAAATAAAATAATATAATTATTTCAAAATTACTTTTAAATAATTTTTAAAGTAATTGTACTCCCTTTTTATTTTCCCCATTTCTTTGACTCTATTCCGTTATGATATACATTCTCGAGCTGCGGTATTATGTTGATTATTTCTTGTTTGTCATTTTTTATTTCTTATAAGAAATGTAAGTGCATGCATGAATGAAACTTCTTTTGCTCTATACAATTATTTTATTTGCTTAGTATCTTTATTGGGAGACCTATAAGGCCTATAGGACATATCAGGCTTTATAAGTTTTAACAATAGACCAGACTTGACTTATAAACGAAGCCTTTAACAGGACAATAGACCAGATATGCTGAACATTTTTTAACGTAGGTTTAGGGCAGGAAGGCCAAAGTCTGGCCTAGCCTGCCCCTAACACCCCTAATTGTAACAATTAATAAAGAATAATCTAGGGAGTTATAAATATGGGAAAAAGTCCTTTCACTCTCACAAAGAGGTGTGACCCATATTTTTAAAACTTTTTTCCCCCCACTCTCTCTTCCATGACTTATCTCTTTCTCTTACTTAAAATGACACAACTTTATATCTTTTAAAATGATACACACTTTTCCCTATAAATATTTACAAAAGCAGTTAGGAATTATTTAAGTTTAATACTTATTATACTCATCTTCATCATAAAAATTCTCAAATAAAGAAATTGACAAGTGTATGCACGTTGGACAAGTAATTTAAATTAAGTAAAGTTTAAAAAAGTATAAATTTAAAAATATTTAAAATAAAAATTAAAAGTAATGTGTACAATTGACTCAGGTAAAATATGAAAAATATATACTACAATAGAAAATTAAAATAATAGGAATTATAAGAAGGATATGCATAATTAATTTAAAAGTAAAATTAAAAAGAGTAAAAGTTATGAAACTCATGCATGTGTTATTCTTTAGGAAAAGTAATCTAAAAAATTAAGTCACTTTTAAGGTAATGTACTTAAATATAAATATAAGAGTGAATCAGCTGAGATTTAAGGGGAAATTTGTTTGATACAAAAATAAAATTTAAAAAAAAATTAATTTGAGCATATAAGCATGTAAGTTTTGAAAAGAAAAGAAAAAGTAATGCAAAGTAAATTGAAAGTAATTATTTTAAGAACACAAGTAGTTAAATTTTAGTAAAAAAGAGAACAAATTAACATAAAAATTAGTATTTAATAACTTAAGAATTTTTTAAAAATGTAAAAAAAAAGAAGAGTGTTAAATCTCACGTGCCTGAATGGATAAAATTACAATAAAATATTATCTCACGGCCGAAACTGGGAACTCTCTTTTATTAAGATTTTTGATATTAATTATGATTTTTTTTGCACATTCAATTAATAATATATTATTTAATGAATTTAATTAGCTATCAGATGTTAAATTTATTAAATAATACAATGTAATTTTTTTTACACGCACAGTGCATTTTAAAATTTAAATCAAAATTTTAAAACAAAAAAATTATCTTGCCCATCAATATTATTGTTGATACAGCAGAAAAGGAAAAAATAAATCAGCATTTAAGACAAGATTGTGAATGCAAGACAACAACAAATAAAATCTTAAAGGGAAAAATGTTTCTGTAGTTAATGCAGATAAGTTATCTGCATTTATTCCCCCAAATGACGTCGTTTTGGTATTGAAATCTTAAAAAATTATAAATATAAAGACCATTATAACCCTGAAATAAATTAAAATTATAAAAACATAATGATTTCCGCCGCAAAACGTCATATTGATTTACCGCCGATAACTTATATGCAGTAAGTGCATAAAAAACCAACCCAATTTTAAAATATAAAATAATAAAGCGCAAACTAGACGAGGTATATTACTCATTTATCGGTGTTACAAAAAATTCACAAAGCAAATAAAATATTAGAGCAAGTCTATCTTTTTCTTTCTAACGTGTTTAGCGTGTTTGGGAAAAGATGGCAATGTTACGAAAAATTCACAAGCAAATAAGATATTAGAGCAAGTCTATCTTTTTCTTTCTAACGTGATGGGCAATGCTTGCCATCCATAAAGTGATATTTTAAAAATTCAGAACTGGATACGGAAAGTGTGAGAATTTCGGTGCAATAATTTCATTGGTTTGATTTGTTGTTAAATTTGTAATTTAACTGGTTAAATTTATAATCAGAGCATAATTGAATGGTCATTAACTCAAATAACATTTGAACCAAAAATATAATTGGTTTCAGTTCAACCAGTAAGTGTGATATATAGTTTTTAAAACATGGGAAAAATGTTTGTCCTTTTAAATGATATAACTTGTGCCTTTTTATTCTCACAAAAAGGTGGAACTCCCACACCTTTATATTTTTTTGTCCATTCTTCCTCCTCCTTTATCTATCTCTTTCTCTCACTTATATAATTTTACATATTTTAAAATGATACACATTTTTCCCTAAAAACATTGTTGTATGTAATCGGTTAAAAATAGCTTTTCTAAAAAAGATTATATTGATAAGAAAAGAACATAGAGGGAAAAAAAAAAAGACAGATAGAGAAGGACTCTTACAATGCAATAGCAAGCCTGATTTGTACTTCATCGACACGGGATATAAGACCTAGTCCATAAATGGCCTAATAGATTTAACCTTTAAAATTTAAAGGTTAAGGAAAAATGTCCATCTCATGTTGATGTTATTCCATCAGCACACGACTATGGTATAACAACACATAACTCTACCGTCATCTTAATAACTAATAACCAAAGGGCAAGCACTTGATTTCGGTTACACCTAGAAGGCATAGTTCAAGAATATAGGCATCCGGCACACTAGATAGCCTGCAAAGAGCCATCTCAGTTCACCAATGAGATCAAGTGCCACCATACGAAGGTGATATAAGTAGGACAACCAACTACTATATAACAAAGACTTGAAGTCCATGTATAATTATCTAATCCATCTTGACTAAAGCTCATTTGATAAAAATCTGACTTGAGCATCATAGTCCTTGCAGGTATCCCATCTTTCCCAATATATCAAGACAATTAATCAAACACCAAACTCTCTATCTCACTTAAGTATCCTACAAAGAAATCTCTCCTCAATATTTGAATTACTATTGGACCAGAACTATTGGACCAGATTCAACTGTGTGACATCTATCAAGCCCTTTTATAGAATTTAAAAAGTATTGTACTTTAAATGATTCCTGCAAATTATTGAAGTTAAGAGGGAGTTTTTCAAGTACCATCAAGTGATGTCTCTAATTTCTTACCTTTGATGACTCTTTCATCTTTTTTTATCTATGCATCTTTTTATATTCTCTATTTATTCCTCAATTTGTGTCTAAAATTAAGAACAAATTCAACTTGATTGACCTTAACTATGAAGAAGATCATGCGTGTGTACATCTGAGCTATGTTTTTGGCGAAAAATCATGTTAAGAATTGGTTTGAGGTTGGTTTCACACTTTAACTTTCTTCCATCACCTGTTTCTTTGAATAAATTAGACCCTTTATTTATCTTTTTAGTTTGATGATTGAAAACAAGGTATTGGATGTTCTATTTTTACTTTCAACTTAATTAACTATTGAATCACTTGAATCTGTTTTTTTTTTTTTATGGGCCTGAAATATTTCAGATTAAGAAAATGACTGTAGATTTTCTTTACTTGTCCACTTTGTTGGGTGGAAAGAGTGTGTAAAGTGCTAATTAGGTCGATGAAATAGAGTCATTGACTAACTTCTCTATTTTATCATAACCTTTGTTCATTGATTATTTTCGAGTTACAAATAATATTTTAGCATATTGTGTTGTTGGTAATTGTTAAAAGTTGTGAAAACATTTTTTATTCAAGGGATGTTTTTTTTTTTTTTTTTTTTTTCTGAGAGCTTCTAAAGTTGTTCCCTAATCAAACTTGAAGGTAAGTTATCCTCCAATTCTCTTCTATTCGGTTTAGGTATGTATTTTTATTTTATTTTTTATAAACTATAGGTATCCTAAACGGGAAACGATTATATTCAAGTCGAGAATATTCACATCATTTTGGGACTAGCTCTTTCAAAGAATTTTTTTTTGCATTCACAAGGATTTGAATTCAAAACCTTGTTTAAACGGAATCAAGCATATATCACTTAAATCAATCCCATTGGTTAAGGGATGCAAATCTAATTAATGTGTTATACTTTCAAGAAGATCATTCTAGTGAAAATTATTATATAACTACATGCTAATTGCAATTTTAATGCTTTCTGTGGGTTATTATTTCTATTATTTTATTTATTGTACATGCTTTTTAACTGTTAAAATTTATTTATCATCCCACTATTATGGAATTGTTGAAGAATTTTTGAATTATGCTAAAGAATTTTTCTTTTTTCACAGTACATGAAACATACTATCACATGATTATTTAATATAAATGGTTGAACATACTATCTATAGTGTACTTGCTATATGCTTCAGAAAATGTCTAAGGTGCAAATTTATCGTACATATTCCATTAGGGTCACGGAAGATCCTCAATCTCTTTAAGGATTTCCGGAAGAGATTACATATTACTCACAAACAAAATATTCTTACATTGGACTTCGGGGTTGTTGGGAAATGGGTTCCCTCAAATTCGGCTAGGAAGTCTTTTGTGCGGAAGTCAATCAACCAGATCCAAAGCTCGGATCTCGGCAGTATCTCGGCCTGAATATCACCATGTCGGGAGCGCAGCGGAAAAATCAAAAAAACACAGGAGAGAGAAGAAGAACACAACCAAATTTTAACGTGGAAAACCTTCTCCAATGAAGAAATAAAAACCATGGGACCTAGTCCAGATCAAAATCCACTATGAGAATAATGGTTACAAGAATCAAATGCACCAATGTGGTGGTTAACACAACCTCTCCAACAATGGTGATAATCAAACTACCCTAGAAATGTTTCTCTCAAAATCTCCCTAGATATTTCTCAAATGCAAAGCATAAAGTTTTGCTCAAACAATCAAATAATTTTCTCTCAAACAAAATTCTCTTCTTCTTAACCTAACCTCCACCCCAACTATGAATATTTATAAGAGGTGGAAATTAGGGTTAGGGGTATTTTAGGAAAACCCCTTAAATGGGCTTAGTATTGAAGGAGGGCACAACAGGGGTTTGATGAATCCACATCTTTGTGAAGTATGAACCAAACTTTGCCAACTATATATATCCACCGCCCCAACTTTTGTTTGATTAGTAGCTTATTATGTAATATATGTTCCTCAAGTTTGTATTAACTCTTGTGATATAAATATCCAAAATAAAATTAATATGGTGATCTGATTCATGTCTAACTCTTACTATATGGACTATTTTCTCTTTGAACTATTTTTGTACTTTTTGCTTTAATAGAATAAAATAAGTAGAATTTGTAATATTTTTTAATTAGAAAAGTAATCTCATATAAGTGACCAAGATTACAAATGTGCTTAAACAGAATTTTTGACACAATTAGGCATGTTTTCTATTGTACGTAGTAGACAAAACAATTTAGCTTGTTTAACTTAATAAAAATTGTGCCGAAATAAATGTTACCAATTCATTAGTCAATGCTATATTTTGAGATGCTAAATAAAAATTGTGGCTAAATTAATTGTAAAAAAACGTGAGTAAATTATTGAAATGCTCTATATAATCACGTTAATGAAAAGTTTTCTTAGTCAATGCCTTTTAGTACGGTTTGTCGCTGTTGGGCGTGGCTAAACAATATGTATTTTTAGTTACAATTGAAAATATGGAAAGAGATATTCTATATTTGATAAATTGTTTTGAATGAACAAAATATTGGAAGGAAAATGATCCTGCTAGATAGAAAATGCAACGTAAGATCGTCATAAGAATTGGTATTACTGAACAAACTTTTTTCTGACATCATAAACATAATCCCACTGCAGCTGGGTGGGGAAGGGGAGCATATCTTCTTTACTACATGAATAGGTATTACTTTATTAAAAATAAGAAAAAATAAAATTTGGGTGACATTAATCACAAATAAATGGATAAAATAAATAAAGTCACTTTTATTATTTTTTTCAATTTTAATAAAGAATATACTAAATTTTCAATTCTCCTAAAGAATTGAAGATATTTTTGGAAAGACCCACAAACCAGTATGTCTCAAGATAACCGGGTCGAGTGTTGGTGATCTGATAAATAAGATTTGTTCCATAAAAGGACTAATGGGCTTTGAGATGTTTTTTAATGTTGACTTGAGTTGGCGATGGCCTTGCCTGACCTTGGATTTTTTGCTATTTCTTTTTTTTGGTACGTGATTTTTTGCTATTCCTTGTTCGAACCTAACATGATTTTTAATTATTTATATCCATAACATAATTGAGTTGTGCAATTTATGTCATTCCATTGTATTATCCCAGGTCTCATCTCATTGCATGAATAAATTTATATATATATTGAATAAATTTTCCTAATAATTCTCTTCATTATTAAATGAAGAAAGTATTAAATACTTTTTTTTAAACTATATAATTATTTAATTTAATTTATTAAAGTTTTACGAGAATTGTTAAAATGATTACTGGGATACATCATTAGTGGAGTTATGAAAAGAAAAATGAAATGTTTGAAGGAAAAGTGCTTAGACAAAAAAAAAAAAAAAAAAAACTCAAAATTAATCCAAGTATCCAACTAAATCAAACCAATTGACTTGTTTTGTTCTTTTATCAAAATAGAATCGATTGTATTTCTAACATAAGAAAAACAATTTATTTAGTTTGAATGTTTTTTTTCTTCTTTAAAACTGTAGCAATGCAAACAGCAAAACGGGCTGTGATTTATTATAGCTAGGAATGATAAATTCCAAAAACTATTTAGCTCGAATGCCTTTTCAATTTCAATTTTCTTTCTTTTTCTATTATTTTTCTTTTGAGGAAGGTTGTACTTACAACCTTTTTTTTACAACCATATTTTATCACCATTGATTTCCGTCAATCAACGGTTATCATTTATTGTGAATTAATAATTTATTAATGAGTTTAATTTGTGAAAATTATAACCATTGATTGGCGGAAATCAATAATGATAAGACATGATTGTAAGAGTTTGTAAAAAAATTGTAAGTATAACCTACCTCTTTTTTCTAATTTAAGTAACGAAACTCATTAGATGATGTTAAGTGTTAACCGTTAGATAAAAAAAGGTATTGGAAGTTACATAAACCACCTATCTTAGGCGGGCTATAAAGGATGGAACTATGAGAAGAACTAAACACGTTAAGTGTCAAAATTGTTTACCCTCAAAACATTGATAATGGTGTGCGTACATGATTCTTCAATGAAGCACGGTGATAAAATAGGAAAAAAATTTGGTGCTCCAGACCCTATGTGGTCCTTCTATCTAATGAGCGACACTTGTACAAAAGTTTATTTTTTATTTTTCCTCACTCCTCTCTCTTCAATAATTATCTCATTCTGATTAGTTTGGACCACTGAATTAATGATGGTCCAGGACCATCAAAATTCTCCTCCATAAAATACGATACCGGTATATGGCCATGCAGCAAACTAAGTCCCAAAATATAAAATATCATCATGATGTAGTATTTACAGACTTCAATGAAAGGAAAGTAAATCAAAGCAATGGTTAGCAACTGTCGTTTCCCAATTGTCAGAGAAGCGTGAAATGTAGACATTAGGTACGGGTATAGAGATAAAGTTTTGAGTATTGAAGCTAATGAGTATGACAAAGAGTTTAGAGATGCTCCAAGTATTATACCAATAGAGATATTAAGTTTAGAATGCTCAATAATATTATTTTAGCATAGGAAATTTTAAAGATGATGTAACATATTGGACTTCAACTCATATGGACTCAAATAAATATGCTTTTATCTATTGAGCTTATATATGAACATATTATTGGATTATATAATTAATATATCAGAATATCACAATGATTAAATATAGGGAATATAGTCTCTCATGTTACATAAAGTAATTTTGTCTAATACATACATAAAAAAATGGGTTGAACCCCCTTGTTTTTATTCTCCCTCTTTTCTTTAGTGAATCTCACATATTTTTTTTATATATTGCAAAGAGACAAACTGTCTTATATAACATAAGAAATTATATTCTCTTAAATATATTATGGGTTTATTTTTTATGTTTTTAATGATAATTTTGATTGTGAAACAAAACGACGTCGTTTTGAGACGGAAATCATGTATTTTTGTAATTTTAATTTATTTCAGGGATATGGTAGTCTTTTATCATTCTAATTTTTTAATTTTTCAACACAAAACGACTTGTTTCGATGAACATTAGATAAAGTTATCTAAAGTAACACCGGAAACTTTTTTCCCCATATATTATATGTTCATATTTTATTATGTTTTTAATGACTAAAGTTGATTTGTGAAACATTAATGTCTTTATTTTAATTGTTTTTATGTTAATACTATCTTCATTTTATATATTATATATGGGTTTTATGTTTATTATGTTGTAGGAAAAGTGATTGTGTAATGTTATAGAGATTCATTTTGTGTGCCATATTTTTTTTTTAAATGTGTGGGCCCCACAAAATATTGTGTGTGTAGGAAAGTTTGTTGTGTTATGTTAAAGGATAAAATGAAAACCTATATATATATATATATATATAAGTTTTGTTGTATTATATCATTTTTATACATTACTGTATTCACATATCGATTTCGTATTCTATCCATATCTCGCATATGTGGCAATGCATCTTATATTTTATCCTGAACGGAGTGTCAATAATAAGTAGGGCTAATTAAGAATTTGCCTCACTAGTAACAGTCCCTTTGATAAAAGAGATGAAGTGAAAATGGTTAGAAATGCAACGTTGCACGCGTGTAAAAAAGCAGCGCAGATTTTTGTAAGAAAACAAGTAGCAAATATTTGTACGCAGGAGAAAATCAATAATATTTTTAACTGCTATTATATATATAAGAGTTCATAATAATTAAATGGAAATTTCTAAACCACATCTTAGACATGTAATCTATAACTGAGGATCGATTCACACATCTACGAGTAGCCAACTTCCTTATTATCTCTTGCCACTTAGTAAGTACTTAGTCAGCGAGCACAATGCCCCCTCACGTACGTAAACTCCTCACTTAATCCTGCAATTCGCAATCAAATTAAAAAAAAAGGTTAATATCTTTGTTAACTAATTAACACATGCATGATGATAAAAATTTCATGTTAAATATAAGAGAAAAATATTTATAATTTTAAATGATGCAATTTTATGACATTTTAAATAAAATCATTGTATTTTAGTGCATATATTTATTGATTTTTTACATTTTTTTTTTCTATAATATTTCCTTTTTCTCACTTCTCATAATCTTGAGAAGGAGGAGAGAGAATGTAAAAGGTAACATGGTTTTATGTTTATTATGTTACATAATATAACTTTACTTTCCTACACATACATTAAAGAGATGGGGTCCATATGTTTTTCTTTCTCTTTCATCATTCCACTTTCTCTCTCCCCTTTATTGTGTGTGTTGGAAACAAGACTTATGTTATGTAACATAACATTAATAAAACCCAAGATAATATATACCAAAACATGATCATTTTATTTAAAATGACATAAAGTGATAAATATTTTTCCTTAAATAAAAAGGAAGAACAATGTATAATATATAGTTTTTTTAAATGAACAATATATAATAATGTATAGATAAGTATCTATATACATACTTGTTGCAATCAATGGAGGCGGTGATCTTGTAGGGAAAGTTAACTCCACACTTGGCAGGGAGGCCAGCAAGTTTCTCAATATTCAATCCACCAATGTTCTGAGCAATTGGTTTGAGGCACCTACAAACAGCTTGACGATCAGGTGTGGTTTTGGCTTGATTGTTTAAGGTCCTAACCCCATTGCAGCATGGTGCAGGGACTGCACTACCACTTCCAATTAGGTACGAAACGCATGGTGTTACAGTGCTTGTCACCTGGCCACAACTGGGAGCAGCATGGGTTAGTGTTACACCCAAAACAATGCACATCATTGCCAAGCAAGCAACCTTGATGACCATTGAGCTAGCCATGGTTAAGAAACTTAGAATTATAACTTATAAGAGCTTTCAAGTTATTATTGTGAATTTGATGTGCATAGCAATGATCCAAGCTTGACTATTTATAGATAATACCATAGAGATACTTGGTAGTTGGCAGTTGATAGTGTAGTCACGATAGTGAGTACTCAAAACATTGTTTTCGGGAGAATGTTAGGCACTGTGGGCCGGATTTACTATAAACTCTTGAATTATCATTTGATATATGTAAAGTTATGTCAGTAATACGACAGATATCAATGTCAAATTTGAAATTTGACATTTAACACTTCATCTGAGAGTTATTATATCAAAAAGATTAATGGTTTTATATGTTTATAAATCAGATATCAAAAATTATTTTTATACGTATTAAACAATGATTTGAGTGAATATAATAAGGGTATATTTAGCTAAGAAATTTTCGGGCTAGATAATGCTCAACTACCCTCTCAAGCTTCTAATGAGCTAAAATTAATTGCGACCACATGCAGGTTATAAAGTTGCCGATTGAAATAGACCCAACCGTTTCTGGGTAACCATGTGGTTAGCTTCGTTGCCTAATTTTGGGTGCACGAGATGTGGACACTTGCCGATAAGTATTTATTTATGAGAAAATATTTTCTTTTCGTAAAGAAGAATTTTTTTTTCTTACTAGTGACTCATAGTATAAGGGGATCTACAAAATAGTGGAGAAAAAAAAAATTATTTTCATCTTTGTATGGTAGAACCCATATTTAAAGTGAAAGCATTAAATATGGGAAATCATAATCATACAAAGGTGAAAAATAAAACTTCTCCTTTAGGGGGTGTTTGGTAAGAGGGAAAAAAAAATTGCCCAGAAGAGTAGGTGAGAAAAATAATTTATGGTAGGAGTGAAATAAAAAAGTGGTTGGCAAATTTTTTTTGATGGATAACACTTTTAAACATGATTTCAATTGAAAACTTTACCATCTAAACTATGGTAAAAAAATTTGCCCACAGCTAACACATCTTTTCTTATCTTAACCAACAATAAATTTTGATCTACCAAACACCTTTTTTTTTATCTTATCCGGCTATAAATTTTCTCCACCATGTTCGTGGCAAATTTTTTTGATTGAGAACAAAAAATATCTCCTCTACTAAACGCGCCCTTAATAGGAGAAAAAAATTCTCCTTTAGAAGGAGAAAATATTTTTCCTTTATTTATTTATAGTTAAAACTTAAAAGTAACATATATGCTTCATTTTTATTTATTAAATAATATATTTTATGTGTTTAAAAATTATTAAAAAAAAGATATCTTTCTACTTGAAAATTTTAATTATTAAAATAATAATTTAATATTTTATAATAGTAGCAAATACTTTTATTATCCTTAAAGATCAAAATTATAATATACAAAAGAGTTAATTAGTCGTTCAAATATTGAAATGAAATTCATTTGGGAGTGCAAATGTTGAAATGAAATTCTTTTGGGAGTGCAAATCTTGTTTATGAAATTAGTTATTTTTTTTTTTTGGTGAAAAAAATTAGTTATTCTTAAGCAATACAGATTTTACCAAAAAAAAAAATAAGTTGGAAAAATAAGAGTAAATTGCTATCTTATATCACAAATATCATGGTCTGCAAATCTCGTGTGGGTTCACAGAAAGGAATTAGGTTATAGAGATTGGTTATCAAAAGAAATTGCTATTTTATTATGTTGGTTTGAGTGTACTTGGCTTGGCAACTTAATTAGCTGGTAAAAGAAATTTTTGCTCAACTTGACCTACTCTGTATCTTCAGGGATCAAAATCTGATATCACTTTACAGTAAAAATATAAAATTATCCATCTTACCTGTCTCGTCCGCACTTATAATATTTTAAATTACTTACATCATAGTTAATTAAAATTTCAAAGTTATCTCTCATTTTATATAAACCAGAAAAGATATGTTAAGGACAACTTTTTGCGAAGTAGTTGGTAATAGTAATTAAGATAAACATAATGTGATAATGTCTATTCAGATAAGGGGGTGTAAATCCAAGAGTTATTTATCTAGTGACCATCTAGTTAGATTCAATTCTCGGATTTGATTTGCTCAGAAGGTAATGAATTTTGAATTCTAAGAGTCATAATTTAGGAGAAGGAGAGAAAGGCACAATCCAAAACCCGATATAATTGGTAGGAAAAGTGTTTATCCTTTTAAATAACACAATTTATATCATTTCATTCTCACAGAGAGGTGGGACCCATATCTTTATTTTTTTGTCAATTCTCTCTCCTTCTTTATCTATCCCTTTCTCTCTCTTAAAATGACACAAACTTACATATTTAAAAATGACACACACTTTACCGATAATTGGTATCTATTAAAAAAAATGGTATTAAAAAGATTAGAGTGGATTGATTTAATGGGTCGGAGCATTAAACCCACCGGACCAAAGAAGCTTGGGAAGAGGCCCAACTATTTGAAAGACTGTGAGCAGCCATAAATGTGAGCTGATCGATACCTAAAGCATCTTTTCTTTTATTTTTAATTGCTCTCTTGTAATTTCGTTTGTTGTTTGTTTCGATCCAGTCTCTTATGATTAAATATGTACATTGAGCATGAGTAATGCATTAAGCAATTTCTAGAATATTCTCCCTACAATTTCTCTCGCTTATACTTTCTCATCTTCTTGCAATTAATCTTAAAATGTGAATGATAAATAATAAAATCTCATATTAATTAAAATAATAATAATTAAAGATTGTATAAAGCGAAAGCATATACTTAGATTTTGAATCAAGATATAATATTAGACTCACATTTACTTTGCGTATGTTTATTCTGGAAGATGACGGTTAAGCCCAATGAATATATATATATATATATATATATATATATATATATATATATATATATATATATATATATGAATAAATTCAAAAGTATCCTCCAGCCGTAACTGAAGACTAATCCCCATTGAGAACTGTCGGACCCTTTCAGGGGCGGCTCTCCCAAATCCTTTTTTTTCATTCATAGGCTCGAACTCGAGACCTCTGGTTAAGGAGTCCAAACTCCTTATCATTTGTGCCAAAAGAGTTTGGTCCAATGAATATATCTTTGTACCGTAGGAGTATGTATTTCTTTTTTAATAATAAGTTCGAATAGTTAGGGACTGGGGGGAGAATAATAAAAAAAAAAGTGGGTAGATGCATGAGTGAGAGGGCCATAACTGTACTAGACTTCTATGGGTTTCGGTTGGTTTTCTGCCGATTCTGCTAACAAAAACCCTTGTTAGTATGAGAAATATGAGTCATGTCAAAAAATATTCACATTTTACAAATTATTATTTAACAAAATAAGTAAGTCAAACTTGTATGTGAAAAAAAGGTCAAATGTTAGATAATTGAATCCAAACCTTTTCATTATCACATCTAAATTAACTAATAATGCCTAACCATTGCACTAACTTTTCAGAGATCTAAATTCATTTGCAAGGAGAAGGACATAATTTGAGAACAATTAGTTGAGAGGATAACATTTAACTACCTGAGGCAGATTTGTAAGTACTGATTAGTTTCATTTGAGGCACATTTTATTTTATTTTTTGCGTTGTTTGGCACAAATTTAATCAGTTGAGAGAATAGCATTTTGGGTGAATAATCCACCGACTCTTTATAGTTGCAATAATTTCAGAATGCGGTAGAAGAGGAAGCCATGAAAAGGGTCAGCAAATCAACAATTAAACTTTATGGGTTTTATAAGAATTATGATATAGGAAGAGTGATTGTGTTATGTTATAGAGATTCGTTTTATGTGCCAGAGTTTTTTTTTTTTTGCTGCGGGCCCCACAAGATGTTGTGTGTGTAGAAAATTTCATAAGGTCATGTTAAATGAGAGATGATAAACCCAAATTTTATTTGATAAATGTTGGAGATCCATCTCGTGGTTATTTGGAGATCCATCTCGTGGTTATTTGGTTTTTCATACAATAGGAGTGAATGAACTAGAAGTGTTAATTGGAGATTAATTCTCATAAATAATCGTCTCACCTAAAAAACTAGAGTTGTTAAGTGAAGGTCTATAGATGATTTTTATATATTTTCTCTTTAATATAATCCTCACACAAGAGCCCTTCAAGGATGGACAATGTATAGAACTAGTGTCTTAAATATATAAAAAATGAAAATATATTAAAATTAAATATATATAAAAATGGTTATTTGCATTTTATTTAATGTTTTTATTTTGATTTCTTAACTAGTGTCTTAAATATATAAAAATTAAAAATTAGAGACAAGAAATTAAAGAATCTCCTTTACATAAACGAGGTGAAAAGCATAAATAAAAATGGGCAAACATCAAATGTGAAACATAAATTGATTATCAATCGTAATTGTGATTTGAATATATATATTACTAATTAATTACTGATTCTTACTGAATTAGAATATTCTTATATTTAGATAAAATCTTCCACGCTCAAGCAAATAGACAATTGCCAAATAGTGTTTTGAATTGGAATATCCTTACCTCCTATTTTCACCTCTCATTCATCACGACATTCTGGTTTTCCAATTCAAGCAACAAATTGCAATTCTTCTTTTTTTTATTTTATTTTATTTTTCTCTTCCTCTTTAAGTTACTTCTGCCATGACAATTATGTATTTATCCTTATCTTTTCGTTAATTTCTTCATTTTTTGTATTTCGAAAACAATATAAAACTGTAAATTTGACAAAAGACTTCATAGTATAATCCCTTGTCTCTTCCTACACGTTACCAACTACCAAGTCTTGCATTTTCCTATAAGAGATGTGGTAGAGTAATTTGGTTATGATAAACATGGATAACTAATTTAAAAATAAAATATAATTTCGTGTGAAATCGGTTTTTAAAAAAAAATTGATTTTTTAAATGTGAAAAAAATTGATTATGGATCGGTTTGGTTTTTTGAACATTTTGAACACCTCTAACTGTTATAAGTGATTTCCATCATATTGCTTTTTCTTTTCTTCCCTTTTTCACCTTTATTTTATTTTATTTTATTTTATTTAAACTTAATTATTCGCTTTTTCTTCTTCTAATTTTTTTTATTTTTTATTTTTTTAAAGTGTTATAAGTTTTCAATACATTTGGTCTTTTTTTTGTGTTCTTATAAGTCTATTTTTTTAAGAAGGTTGAAATAGACATATTAGTTTAGTTTCTAATAGAAGTAAGGATGAATTTGGATGAAAAAATCATAAGGGGAATTAAGGATTAAAAAAAAAAAACATAGTGATTTAAGTAGGGGTGTGCAAAATAACCAAAAAATTGGGTCGAACCATGAACCGAACCGAGCCGCCCCATAAAATAATTGATTTTAAAAAACCAGTTTATGAACCGAACCAATTTTTAGAACCGGTTTAAGAACCGAACCGTTTCCGAACCGAACCGAACCGAATCATTTTCAAACCGAATCAAATTAATTTTTATAACTTTATTTTTTAATTTTTTAATTTGTTTTCTTTTCATAAGGGGGTCGACCCGAACGGGTTCCAAACCGAACCGAACCACTTTTGATCCGAACCATTTAAACCAATTCGGTTCGATTTTTCAAAAAATCCGATTCGATTCGACCCATGCACGTCCCTAGATTGAAGTGATTCAAAGCAAAACCATACGGAATTTTTTGAACTACTTTTTGCATAAAAATATATTATATTATGATAATAACTAAGACTTTGTAGATGCATTAAAATATTCAAAATAACGGTGTCTCGTAATTAATGTGAGTATCTAAGATTGACGGAATAACATTACGTGCAGCGAAAGGATGAAAGTGGGTTATCAGTTACCCAGAACAATCAGAAGATGCGTTTGAAGATTAAAATCATCCTTTTTCAGGTTTTACTTAGTTAGGGAGTTGGGTCACTGCCTTTAGCAGCAAACTTGTAAACTGGTCCGTCATATTTTTGTTGCTTCTAATGAAGCATTATTATCTGCAAAATCAAAGTAATATTAATTGCCAATCACCAATTTGCAATGCATGAATGTGAGATCATACTCCCAACTGAAAATTTGCTTTCAAATTGAAAGGCATTATTGATTTTAATTTCTAATCATGGCCTTCTTCCAATTGTTCCATGTTCTTCTGATTTGAGCAATATATATTTTCTTTCATATTCTTAACGGACTTGAGCAGAAGAAAAACTTAGCCAGTACTAAAAAAATCCAATCGAAGTGAGTTTAGCCAATATCAGTGTTGCATTATTTTTAAAAATTTAACCAATACTAAAGGTATATCAATATATCATATTTTTTAAAAAAAATCTGTACTATTTTTAAAAGTTAGCTGGTGACTTGGCACCAACTTAAGTAACAAGTGGTTTTGCCACTGGTCCCAGCTTAATAAATAATAAATTTTCAATCAGTGAGGTGTGAAGCACGAATCTCCATCCCAGATGCATTGAGATTCAATAAAAACGTCAAGTTAGAAATACTCCATCATATTATGACTACAAGTTAGGATAGAATGTTGGATTATTTTGATAACTTTAATTACGTTAGAGGGCTTCATATCAGTTAATAATGCAATTTATAGACTCGGCGAAGCTACTATAAATATATTTTGATATATTTTGTTTTTCTCTAACACTCTCATTCTATAGCTATGGCATTGTTGGATCTGCTTGCTAGCCAGGGATGCGTATGCTACGAGAATAATTTCAATGATCCCGCACTACCATTTATTCAGTGGTCCGGACCAATCGAACTTATACAACTAATGAGGAGAGAGGAAAGAGAAAAAATAAAAAAGAACTTTTTGTCAAATGTCATCTTTTGAATGAAAAAATCACATGGGTCTTGGAGCAGCAAATTTTCAACGGCCAGAATGTCGTTGGCTAAGGTGCATTTGATTTTCCGCAAATGGTATTTTGTTATTGAATTCAATTAAATATTTATAAGTAGGATTTTATTTTTCTCTATAGTAGGAGAGAAGTTATCTTATGTTGTGAGACAAATAAAATGAGGCCCACCAAATTTTTATTTTTATTTTTTAAAAAAAGAGACACATCTTTTTGTATGATTGTAAGTTTTGTAACATGAAAGATGAATTTCATGCAATATGAGTATAATTTCCATTATAAATAAGTCTTTAGTTCTATTTTATAGTTTCCATAACTTACTTTTTGATATATATTTCCATAACTTGTTAATATTTAATTGATGTTTATCTTTTTCAGTAGGTTTAAATATTTAATTCATATTTTATCATTATTTTGCTCAATTGAAATTTATAAATTTTTAATATAAAATTTAATATTAATTATTTTATTTTTTGATTTATTAGTATTTTTTTTCATGTTTTATCTTTCGTTAGCTTGTAAATTATTTACTCCATGTGTTGTCATTATTTTGTATTTTATTGATGTTATGATTTAATTATTGAATATTTATTTATTTCTTTGATCGATGTTGATATTGTTCATTTTATAGGATAGTTTAACATTTTAAAGTATTATACTTCGCATAATTAATTGACTTTAAGATAACCCGTAATTAGCATGATGCATCAGGAAAGTTGTAGGATTCGGTCTTCAACGTTTCCTTAATTGACTCTCAAACTTAATTTGATTTAACACATACTGGATTTCTAAAAAGTTTAAGAATTTTGGAGAGCCCTTCAATCGATTTGGATCCCTTAATGTGAAAAAGTGGTTATGCATGTGGTCATGTTATTTGATCATGACCACTCATTTTCACTCACTGATGATGAGATAAGAGAGAGAAAAATGTACAATTTTTAAATGAGTAATTGTGATCAAATAACATTACCACATAACCATTTTTGTATATGAAAGGATTCAAATCCCCCCTTCAATTAGACATTTGAGACTAAATTATGTTTTAATCCTGACCAAAGAAAAAGTAAGATATCCTTTAGATAAAAGCATTGAAAAGTTAAATAAAAAAGCAGTACGTGATCATAATAACTAAGACTTTTTACTTGCAACAAAATCTGCAAATAATCTTCAATTCGCTTATTATATATGTTATTAATAAATCAAAATAAAATTTAATTAATAATTATTAATCTCACAAAATTTTCTTTTTGAATGCAATGGACCGAAATTGAGACGTGATGAATGACCATGCATGTAATCAAGAAAAGAGGAGCGAGACAACAGGGGAGAAACCAGTTTAAAATAGCTCACTATGTAACTCATACAAGGAAATGATAACCAATACATAATTAAAAAGTATCCAATACAGTCGCGTACAAGTGGAGAGGGTTATATAAGTGTGTCACCATCTTCACCCTCATCGTTATTCTCAATATATATAACATTTAAGGTTACTCTCATACTAGAAAGTACTTTCCTGTGCCGCGACTTCCTCCACCTCCTCTTCAGACCTTTATGCTGTAACCAACATATAAATTAAGATAATCAACACTATCAACTCAAAATAATAAATGCATTGTTCACGAAGCTCTCTAGTTTACAAGAAAAGGATATCAAATTAGGGTTTTATTAGTCTCATAAGATAGATATCTTATGTTGTAGAGAGAAAATAGGTGGGTCCCACCATTATAAAAAAAAAAAGGAAAAAAAGAAAAAGGTGGGACACGAAAATCGAAGTGAGAGAAAATGAGAAATGATATCTCATGTGGAAGGAGAGAGTAATATTTTCCATCAAATTAATCACGTTATGTCAAAAAAAATTCATTTATTGATAGATTGAATTCTACAATTTTAATGATAAGATGATTATTTTAATTGCTGATAATTAGTTCATTAATAAATAATATATTTATATTAAAATAAGACATGAGACTATTCATTAAAGTAGTGAGGGTGAGTAAAGTTAACATACGCGGTGCAGTTGGTGGTGGTGCTGATCTTGTAGGGGAGTTTGACACCACATTTGCCAGGGAGTGAGGCTGCATTAGTGGCATTGAAACCACTAATAGAACCCGCAACCGTTTTCAAGCAATTGCACGCCGCCTGGCGGTCAGCGGTGGACTTGGCGGCGGAGTTCACACCCTTCACTCCGTTGCAGCACTTTGGGGTCGGTGCCCCACCCCTCTTCACGTAAAGGATGCATGGAGATAACGAGCTCACCACTTGACCGCATGTGATTGCAGCCTCGGCCATTGGTTCACCCACCAATGCCATGCACATCATCACAACCATGCATGCATACTTCACACTAGCCATTTTCTCAACTAAAACAAATCACAAACCAATTACAATACGTGTATATATATTTTCCTTTGCTTTTGAATTGCTTACTTCACTTGGTGACTACAAGTGTTGCATTGTGTTGTGTTTATATAGAAGGGTAATGGGAACATGAGTTATGGCTACAGACAACACGTGGCAGTTGCAAGTTGGTTGGTAGTTGTGCTCAATTCAATGCTTGGAATAACTTTTCTCAACGTTTGAACACCTGGCATTATATGATGCGTTTTTGATTTTACGGAACTCATTATGGGATATCATGATGAAGACCCATTTAGTGCAAATACAACACGGAAGGTAACATCTAATTTTAAGCGTTGACTAACCCAAGTAACAGAACCGAAAATAGGTGCATCAATTCCGTACTTAACTTTCTAATTTATATATGCACCGACTTTCAATTAATTGAGCGGTCTAAGCCTTTCATATATGGTGTCATATTCGTTGTTATTGATTTAACACTTTTCTTCTTTAGGGTTTATATATGCACCTTTTTTAATTTTATTTCACCCCTCCATTCCTAGCATATTTATAACGGGAACATATATATATATATATAGATAAATTCATTTATTTGCTACAAGAAAATTGGTATTTGGAGATTGTTAACTGAGACGGTTTCACTTAAATCGCCTCCCATTAATACATAGAGTAAAGATATTTCCAAGTTTAATTGATTTGAGGTGGTTGATGTAAAACCGTCTCTAAATGTGTACTAGAGACGGTTAAAATAACTGCTCCCATTTACCATGCATTCAGGGGCGATTACATAAAAATTGTCTCTAATTTCTACATTCAGCGGCGGTTAAACCATAACCACCTCCAAATGTATATTTGATGTAGTTAAAATAACCACTCTTATTGACCATTTAGAGGCGGGTGAGGTATAATCGCCTCTAAATGTAGGAATTAAAGGTATTTTCAATGTAACCGCCTCTAAATGGTAAATAGATACAGTTATTTTAATCGCCTCTAATAGACATTTGGAGACGATTTCATGTCAACCGCCTCAAAATGTACGATCAAGGTGGTTAAAATAATTGCCTACAAAGCATATTCAGCTGTGGATCGTCCTCAAATTTGGCTAGTGTATTCTTCTCTTGTAATACTTTAATTTGGCCGTTCAGATTTTTAAGTTAAATCATCTCGTGTTATATATAAATTTTAAAGATGACTGTTGCAAATTGAAAAAATAATCTCACCTTCACTTTGAAGTCCCACATTGGATGACCATTTTTCCTTCTTCTCCATATTCCCGTCTATATAACAACCCACACTAACACACACTTATACAAAATTCAATAAGCTATATATATTCAACTAATAAAAATAATATTAATTTTTAAAATTTTTTTTTTCAAAAAAAAAATTTATATCAACTGTAACGCCTGACAACTTGCAATGATCAACAACTGTCTCTACACACTAACACGAGACTTTTCAGCGTGCTTTGTCCTCACTCGCACAGAATTGCTCCAACTCAAGCACGCTTAACTGTTGAGTTCTTCTGTTCCGGGCTACCGAAAAGTAGATGCATCTTGTTAGTATAGGTAGTACCAATTAATTCTTATAAGCTATTCCCAACTATACCGTCCCATACCAGCACAGTCTCTGGAATTCCTCTCTTTCAGGTATTGATTCGATTCATTCATGTACCCATCGCTGGAAGCCTGATAGGAGCCGCTCCTTGTCCGTGCCCTTGCGCACCAGCGATTACTCCCTGCCCTCGTCAGCTCCTGGGATGTTACATCAACTAATCACTGTCAAAAATTATATTAAAAATAAAAATTATATTAACTTTTAAAAATAACAATTTTAATATTAAAATCAAAAGTAATATAATTTTAACTATTTGGGGCGGTTACACGTTATTTGGAGGCAATTAATATAATCGCATGTCGGCCTCATAATGCCTTTTGGGGGCAGCTAAAATAACTGCCTCAAATTATCTTTTGGAGATGGTAATGGAAGTGGTTAAAATAACCGCATCAGAATATGTTTTGGAGGAGATTAAAATAACCGCCTCAAATTGTCATGTAGAGGCGGTTATTCCAGCGGTTTGTGAAAATTGCCATGTTTTACCTCGCGACAGTGGTAACGAGACAGTTCATGAACCGCAGAACCAAGTATTTAGAGGCGATTTGAACTGCCTCAAAATGTAAATATACCTGTCTCTGAAAAGCAAATTTCTTGTAGTATTTTCAGAAGTGTACTTTTTTTGGGGGTTCAATTTGGCCTTTTAAATTTACTTTTAGTTTATTAATTCACTGTTATTTATTGTATGAAAAATTAAATAATCAAGCATTCAAGCGATGGATCTCATACACTTATCAAATATAAAGTTTCAAGTTAGCACTGATTTTGGCCCAACGAATGTACAGGCTGATTTCTTCTCTCATGACATGGATAAATGTTTCACTTACTAAAACTAAAAAACCTTAATTCATTTACTCCACCAAACTTAATTTTTTATTATTAATGTTACATGAATTCCATTTATTTAATATAAGGGGTACTGTATAGTGGTGGAGCCACATATAGCGTGGGTATAGTCTTGGCTCGGACTAAATTTTAATAAATTGTATTTATTATAAATAATTATATAATTAATTATAATTTGGTCCGGATTAAAATTATAATCTGGCTATGTGTAAAACTTAAAATATTTTTGATGGAAAATTTGGGTAAGTTATATTAGATTATGTGTCTAATTTTCATTTGTATAAAAAAATAAATTATTTTTAGTAAGATTAAAAAATATTTAATAAAATTATAATTTTTCTTAGTGCTGCTTACTTAGGTGTTCTGTTTTTAATATAATTTAAATATGTTGTGATATAAATTAACTAAAATTAAAAAAAAAATACATATATAATTTTTTGACCTGGGCTCAAATTGGATCTCGGCTCTGCCACTGGGTGTGTGTATGTACTACTCGCATAAGCGTAGCTGGAAAATATTTTACACACATGTCATATATAATTGCATGTATTTTTAATATTCTTTAGTAAATTGCTTTTTATTTACTACTTAGAAAAACTCATGTATTAATATCCAAAAAAAAAAAAAAAATATCCAAAAAAAAAAGAAAAACTCATGTACAAGTGCTACTTCTAAAATTGGACGAAACTTTTAGTTCGGCACTTTCGGTCACTCAATCTTCAATGTAAAAAAACCTTAAATAAATTTATGGTTTACCAACCGCGCTAGAGGAAAAAGTCCACCTCTCCCTAATACACTTTTTTATATATAAACCTTGTCCCTTCCTCTATTCATCTCAACTTCAACTCGTACTAAAATAACACCCCTTGATCCTAACTCTTCTAAGTCATTGGAATCACAATTACCTTACAAACAATGAACACAAAAGCAATGCAAGTTGTACCATATTTGCTCTTCCTACTTGTTTGTATTGCTAATGGCACCCATGGAAAATGGCGTGCTTGGCAGAATGCACGTGCCACATTTTATGGTGGCCCTAATGCTTCTGGCACTAAGGGTAACTTATTATCTCTCACTTTCTATGTCTTCATTAATCTTTTGCATATGAATGCACAAGTTCTAACAAAGATTATTATATTTACATAATTATTTTATGGGTTTTATATTTCTCATGTTAAATGAGAATTGAAATCTCATATTGTAGAGATAAAAAATATGTGGGACCCATGTGTTAGAAAAAAATAGATGTAGGACCCATGTCAGCACGGAAATCGAAGGGTGTGTAGGAAAGTTTGAATTCTCATGTTAAATGAGAAATATAAAACCCTTATTTTATTATATGCATGTGAGTAGGGGGAGCATGTGGATATGGAGACTTGTTTAGCTATGGCTATGGAATTTACACAACAGCTTTAAGCACTCCCCTTTACAATGGTGGCCTTAGTTGTGGGGCATGTTATGAGGTTGCTTGTCACAATGACCAACAACATTGCCTCCCTGGCGCCGTCATTGTTACTGCAACAAATTTTTGTCCCCCTGGTGGATGGTGCAACCCGCCATTGCTTCATTTTGATTTATCACAACCAGCTTTCGAAAAGATTGGTCGAGATATAGCTGGAGTTATTCCTGTGCAATTCAGAAGGTAGTCAATTAACTATATGCATATGAGTTTGATTTAATAATGAATTTATGTTATGATTGTAGCATTAATGTATCACGATTGTAGTATTAATGATGGGAATATTATTCTCAAAACGACGTCGTTTTGATATTGAAATCTTAAAATTTTATAAATATAAAGACTATTATAACTCTGAAATAAATTAAAAATATAAAAAACACCCTTATTTCCGCCCAAAACGACGTCGTATCGAAGTTACTGTAGATAATTTATCTGCAATAACTGTAGAAAAAACAAACTAATTAATAATAATTACAATTGTAGCATTAATAATTGTTAGTATTGACGATGGCTACGATTGTCGCATTAATGATTGTTAGGATTGAAACATTAATGCTACAATCGTAATAATTTCTCATAAAAGTTAAGGATATAATGTTTTCTAATTTATTTATTTATTTTGGACTTTGTGTAGGGTGACATGTATGAGTAGGGGTGTAAATAGGCCAGGGCAGGCAAGGCTTTGGCCTTCCTGGCCTAGGCCTGCATAATAAAATGGTCGGCCTATCTGGCCTACGAGCCTATCGATGGCTTATTATAAAGGTCAAGTCTGCCCTGTTATTTAAAAAGAAAAGGCCTACATGGCCTATGAGGCCTTTTAGGCCTACTATATTGCAAATAAAATAAAAATAAAATATGTCATTAATTAAACAATATTTCCAGCATGGGTCCAAATTATAAAAAGTCTATGACAAATTTTTTTTAACAAGAATACAGATTATAAAAATTCATGACAACAAAGATTGAATTTTCTTAGCACATCACAATCTTCAAGTGAGCCTTTCAGCTTGATTATTCCCACTATATTTTCGAACCTGCAAGTAAAAAATCAGAAAATCAAATTAGTTATGCATTTCACTATGTTTACATTATGAATTGCAATATATAAACATTTTCAAATGAGTTATTAAAGAAGCAATTTATACCTTTTGTTTTTTCTTCAAATCATAT
Source organism: Gastrolobium villosum (assembly GCA_032173675.1). Lineage (NCBI taxonomy): Eukaryota > Viridiplantae > Streptophyta > Magnoliopsida > Fabales > Fabaceae > Gastrolobium > Gastrolobium villosum. The sequence continues at coordinate 100,788 of JAVKPL010000185.1, read as the reverse complement.
TTATTTCATAACAATATTTCCTCGATTAAATTAATGCTTCGACAGTCTCCTCGACTAAATTAGCACGATAATATTATATAAATAATATTATATAAAAAATAATTTTTAGAATATAAATAATATTATATAAAAAACAAATTTTTTAGTTAAAAATTGAAACAGGTCGGCCTACAGGCCAAAAGGCCAGACTTTTTTAATTTGGCCTACGGCCTTGTTTTTAAATAGGCTCGCGTACAAGCCTTTACCTGGTCTAACTACTTTGAAGGCCGAGCCAGGTCAGGCTTTTCATAGGCCAGGTCGTAGGCCCCTGTAGGCCGGCCTGGCCCATTTACACCCCTATGTATGAGGAAAGGAGGGATAAGGTTCACTATAACTGGGAATTCACATTTCAATTTGGTGTTGATAACAAATGTGGGTGGGGCAGGAGATGTTAAAGCAGTATCAATTAAAGGGTCAGGAATTTCACCCAAAAAAAAAAGGGTCAGGAACTGGGTGGATACAAATGAACAGAAACTGGGGCCAGAATTGGGTGTGCAACTCATATCTCATTGGACAGAGCTTGTCTTTCATGGTCACAACCAGTGATGGTCGATCAGTTACTAGTTTTAACGTTGTGCCCGTAGGTTGGCAATTTGGACGAACTTATGAAGGTCGCCAATTTTGAAGTTTGTCTTCTTCATTGTAAAATTGTATTCAGAATGTTAATTAGGCTTTAAAATGAGAAATGTTTATCCAAATTAGTAAATAAAAAGCTTATCTTAAAAATATTGAAAGTGCAATGAGACAGTCTTGTTTACAAAACATTATTCCATGTGGTGTCCAAAATGGCCTCACCTAATTAAAAATATAATTTATTAAATGACTATTCTTTGATAATATGTGTTAGTCCACGTGACATCTGACATCTTATAAGAAGTGAAATGTACTACCACATTAGTACTAAATTTGACACAATTTCTTTCACTTTCTTGATATTTAATTTGCCATCAATTCAGCGATGTTACTATTAATTTAACGTCACCGTTGATTTTCCATTTGCTCATTTGTGTTACTCTCACTCCCAGCAACCTTCACCCTCACATATTGAAACCATGGCCACTGGCCACCACCAACAAGAAAATCTTCAACTACTTTAATGAGAAATAGTCTAAGACTCCGATCAAGCTCCACCCTTATATATGCTTATTGCGGCATTATTATTATTACTATTATTATTTTGTAAATAAGAGAAATAAATTAGGTTGCGGCATTAATTTAGAAACCCAAGAATCCAAGTGTTATTTTAAAATAGATAAATATTACTCTCCTTCCACATAAGATATCATCTTTCATTTTCTTTCACTTCGATTTCTGTACCCCACATTTTTCCCCTTTTTCCTTGTAATAGTGGGACCCACCTATTTTCTCTCTACAACATAAGATAACTATCTTATGTTAAATGAGACTAATAAAATCCTTTAAAATATAATAAGTTGTTTTCTACACGTTGACATGTCACCTGTGAAAACACTATTTTAAGCGATGCCTGGAATCAATATTCAGCACTATGTGAAGGAAAATATTACTTACCCAACTACTGCACATATATGGGATATGTGACTCTTTTTGTCGAATTTCTCCACTATAATTATTAAAGAGGATATTTTAACGATAAAGAATCTATTCAATCAAAAAAATTTAAGTTATTAGTTAAGACTATCCAAAAGTTTAAATTGTTAGGTGAGTTTATATATTTATAATTTTATATTTGTTTAAGCACACACTGTTCACTCGGGCTCATTTGGATGAGTTTCTTTTCAGTCAAAAGTTATTTTTCTTTAAAAAAAAAAAGCACTTCTATTGTAAAGTACATTTGAATGCCTACTTTTAAAAAAACAGAAGTCATAAAAAAAGCTAAAAACCTATTTTTTTACCGAATCTCAAAATTTTAACTTCTCAAAAAAATAAAATCCAAAAGCCATTTTTTTTAAATATAAATAATCTTTTAAAAATCTAAATAATTTTAACTATCGTAAAAAGTACTTTTAAAATAAGTAGGGTATAAAAGTAGCTTTTTTAAAAGTCCATTAAAGGATGAATGATGCATTAGGCAAATTCATGACCATTCATGTCGCCTTTAATATGATAAAAAAATCAATTTAATCCAAAAACTCAAGACATTGAATAAGTCTACATTGCGCGCACCAAATTAGTCTCCACAAATTTCAATTTTATTGTTATTGTTATGATGTTTGTAGTATATATACGAGAAATTTTCTTAAATAATAATAATAATAATAATAATAATAATAATAATAATTCACCTAAGAATTATTGAAAAAATAGGATTATTATTATTTATTTTTTTGGTGCATAAAAAATAGGATTATTTTGTATACATGATCATGCCATATATTGCAAAATTCTATTCCACGTAACATCTTGGATGAGGCGACGTGTTCCACTACCTTGCATGGGCGCCAATTAAATCTGTTGTGGGTGAATCAAAGAAAACTGAAGTATGAGTACTAATTGAATTTGTATTCATTATATTATAGTTCCTTATTTAAGCTGACAACTGAATTAAATTTTTTGATGGCATTTAATGTATAAATTAAAATTGAAGACTTTCTTCTTTGAGCGTTAAATTGCATTTATAATTTGCAGGATGGGATGTTTTAATGCCATTCAATATATATACGTAGAAACTGAAGAACTTGAACTTTGGGCTCGACTTCAAATGTTAAATTGCATTTATATCTTGCAGGAATGGGATACGCTTTTCTCCAGGAAGCTTGTGTTGCGGCTGCACGTATCACACTCCTTTTTTCTAGAAACAAAAGTGAAAAGTTAAGTGAAAGTCATTTTATAAGTAGCTTCAATATACATTAATTTCATTCATTCATGTTGATTAACCAATCCATAAATATATTCTAATAATTATTGTGTGTATCTATAGAAGACGGGGCTTAAATAGCTCACGTGTCCATTAATGGTTAATGTGTCTCCATTAATTAATGATGTGGCAGCAGCTTAATTATTATTTTTTAAATATGAGAGGTGTGCATAAAATGCGTTTTGTAAATCTGACAAATACAAAATAACTCCATTTCTGAAATATTCTTTTTAATATTTTTTAGTTTTTTTTTGTATTTACTATTTAGGAAAAACTTTGGTGATTATAACGTTGTTGGGTGCTAATTATATACTAATAAAATTGACAATATGAATTCCAAGGGGTGACACAGCTGGAAGTGAGTTGTGTCTAATAAGTGAATTGTTGGGGCTGAAATGTTCCTGATTCGAATCCTAGGCGAAATAACTTTAAACCGGTGTGGATTAATCTCATTCGAATGAGTGGGAATACTCCTAAAAAAACATTAATAATATTTGATTAGAATTGCAAACTTTGGAGTTTACCAATCCCTATAGAGTGAAAAAGTCCACATCTTCCGTCATTTTCATTTCATTACATTGTCCTCTTAATACACTTCTATATAAAGCTTTTACTTCCCTCTACTCACCTCAATCTCAACTCACATTGAAATACACCCCTTGATCCTAACTCTTCTAATTTGTTGAAAACATAAGAGTTACTTTAAAAACCATGCAAACAAAAGGAATAGTAGTTGTGCCATATTTGCTTTTCCTACTTGTTTGTATTACTAATGACACCTATGGGCAATGGGGTGGCTGGCAGAGTGCACATGCCACATTCTATGGTGATCGTGATGGTTCTGGCAATATGGGTAACTTATCTCTCACTTTCAATTTCCTTTTTTTTCTTCATATGAATGCATAAATTCTAATTAAAAAAGATTACTATATATATTTGTTGGATATGGTTCATACTTCGCATATTGATGATGGCCCTAGTTGTCGGGGTCATCAGAAAGGCAACTGGGGTCCCGCTCCCAGGTGAGCGGGTGGGGATCCGGGGGAGCCGCCCCGGCGGGGCCCGGCCCGTAGAGGCTAGGCACTGTTGCGAGCCTCTATTGTAATTTTCTTAGCAGTTTGGGCTTGAGACCATGAATAGCTGTTGTTAGGGTTTTCTAATCCAATTTATATTTGTCTCGTAAACCGAGTGGCGGTGAGGTGAATATAGTACATACTGAACGTAGCCTAAATTAAGTGAACCAGGGTAAATCGCTGTGTCTATTCTCTCTCTTTTTCTTTTTCGTTTTCGATTTGTGTGTGGTCGATTTCCAAGAATACTTAATTCTTATATTATATCCATATGAATATAGGGGGAGCATGTGGATATGGAAACATAATTGATCAAGGCTATGGAATTTACACAACAGCATTAAGCACTGCCCTTTTCAATGGTGGCTATAGTTGTGGGGCATGTTACCAATTGATGTGCCACAATGACCCACAATGGTGCCTCTCTGGCGCCGTCACTGTTACTGCAACAAACTATTGTCCACATAATGCTTCGTCCCATGAAAATGGACCAGGATGGTGCAATCCCCCCTTGCAACATTTTGATTTATCAGTGCCAGCTTTCGAAAAGATTGGCCAATATAAAGCTGGAATAATTCCTGTGCTCTTCAGAAGGTAACCAATTAATTAGGGGAAGGATCCTTTTATAATTTTTTTGTTTATAAACTACACTAAGTATAATCGATCATATACTCTTGATTGAAGTATGACCGGTCATACTTAGTATAATTTATAAGAATTTATAAATAAAAAATTTGTAAATATAATATTCCCCAATTAACTATACTCGTAAGAGTTTAATAATGAAAAAGTTTAGGATATAGAGTTTTCTAACGTGTTTTTTTTTTTTTTTTTTGGAATTGGTGTAGGGTTACATGTGTGAGACAAGGAGGGATAAGGTTCACCATAAAAGGGAATGCAAACTTCTATTTGGTGTTGGTAACAAATGTGGCAGGGGCTGGTGATGTTAAAGCATTATCAATAAAAGGGTCAAATACAGGGTGGATACAAATGAGTAGAAATTGGGGGCAGAATTGGCAGAGCAACTCATACCTCATTGGACAAAGCTTGTCTTTTATGGTCACAACCAGTGATGGTAGATCAGTTACTAGTTTCAATGTGGTGCCCCAAGGTTGGCAATTTGGACGAACTTATGAAGGTCGTCAATTTTGAAGTTTGTCTCTTTTATTCTAAAATTGTTCTCAATGTTTACTTAGGCTTCTAAAATGTGGGGTGTTTTAAAACAATGTTTTACGTGATGCTTTGCATAGCGTCACGTGGAATAACGCATCTGACTTAAATAAATAAAAATCAAAAAACAATTGACTGCATGGCAGCGTGTCATTGAAGGATGTGATATATATATATATATATATATATATATATATATATATATGGGTTATATTGCTCTCATGTTGCATGAGATAATATAACTTCCTACACACTCATTGATTTCTGTATTTTTTTCTTTTTTAATAAATAATGGGACCCACTACATGATTGTATCTACAACATGAGATAATATATCTCTTATGCATGAGAGTAATATAACCATATATATATATATATATATATATATATATATATATATATATATATATAAAACATTTCTACAGTCACTTTAGATAAAAAAATAAACAAAATGCATATGATAAAAAAATAAACAAAATTACGGAAACATCATTCATTAATCAAAATGACGTAGATTTTAGGTAGCTGTAGATAATCTTATATAAAGTGGCCGTAGAAATGTTTACCCCTATATATATATAGGAAAAATATTTCTCAAGCAGTTTGAGATAAGTTTATCTCCGGCTATCCCAAAAATGCGCTGTCTTATTTATTTATTTCCTTATATTAATGGAGGGGAAAATGTGTATCATTTTAAAGGATGTAAAGTTGTGTCATTTTAAGAGATAGAAAGAGATAAATAAAAGAGGAAAGAAAGTTGATAAAAAATAAAAAATAAAAATGTGGGTCCCACCTCTTTGTGAGAGTGAAAGGATATAAGTTGTGTCATTTAAAAGGATAAACACTTTTCTCATTAATGGATTCACCTTTGAATGGTTATGATTTCATTTTCCTCTTTCTTCCTTTATCACCATTAATCTATATTTGTACGGTTATGATTTAATAGCCGGAGATAATATTATTTCAAACAATTTGATAAATGATAAGCCATATATATATGGGAAAAACATTTCTCAAGCAGCTTGAGATAAGTTATCTCAAGCTAGTCCCAAAACTACGTCGTTTTGATTAATGAAAGGTGTTTATGTAATTCTAGGTGAATTAATGAAGGGTGTTATTGTAATTTTATTTATTTTTATATCATATACATTTTACTGAAACACCCTTCATTAATTCACCTAGAATTACATAAACACCCTTCATTAATCAAAACGACGTAGTTTTGGGATTAGCTGGAGATAAACTTATCTCAAACTGCTTGAGAAATGTTTACCCCTATATATATATATATATATATATATATCCTATAGCCAACCGACATTGATTAATTTGGATTAGAGCCGAGCACACGGGTAAAATTATAAGGGCGGCAAAGATGTCCACTAATTGGGAAAAGAAATAAAGGAGTTTTTAAAAAGATTTACTTACAAAAAAAAAAAAGCGCCAATTTACCACCATGCGACAGTATTGACTGTGTGATATATTGCAAGGCATCATATGGAATGGTCCTACCCAATTAAAAAATAAAATACAGTGTTAGTTCACGTTGAGTAATTACTAGTGTGAATTACTCGTACGATGCCCGAGATAAAAGAATGAAATTATTGTTAGCTATTGTTGGTTAATTATCATACGGGTAAATTAACACGTTCTTCATCTTGCTATGGAGCTCTGAATGGTACAATGGTGGAGGTTCATGAAGAAATAAAAAATAAAAATGCAAACATATTACTTGAGAAACATTTGAAATAAAAAAAGAAATTTCTTGTTATTTTGTGTTATTTTTTAACTTAAAAAAACTATAGCATTCATGCAGAACCTTGTAAGTAACAATATGCCCAACTTTGCAACGAAGAAAAAATGTGACAAAATCCAGGATAATTCCCAGCAATTAATATGGCCAACAAATCTTAGCTATTACTTCTTCTCTCCTGCTTTTCTTGAGCAAAGTTTAGGATATCCAGCACCCTACAAAGACAACAAAAAATAATAATCACAAATTATTTAGGATGAACACTACTCGACAGTAGAAAATTTAAATTGCTTAGCCATCAATCAATAAAGAAATAAATTATAGGTGGCATCAAATAAATTGCTCAAACATTTGGATTAAATATATACTACTCATTAAATAGATGACACTGATATTTTAACACCCAGATGAAATAGAACCAAATAAATCTTGTCTTACAGTGGACAAAATGAACTACAGTAATCTTTGAAATACTTCATTGTAACGACATTAAATGCTATTTATAACACAACCATTATAATCAAGTATCAATATCTTCGATTCTTGTTTTCTCTTTACTCTTTATAGTGCCACATATATTTCCCATGAGTGAATATAGGCTCAGGGAGATAAATTCCAACATGAGAAAGCGATTGTCCTTGACCCTTGTTGATAGTCATGGCAAATGAAACGACCAGCGGGAATTGTCTTCTTTTGGAAATATACAGGAAATGGATGACTTGATGGGCTCATCATCATTCTAAGGATTAACACATTTTCTCCAATATTGCTTCTTGTAAGAATAGTCGCCTCAACAACATAGCTGCCCAATCTTAAAATAAGCAATCTTATGCCTTACATAAACCTATTGACTATTCAATATTTCTCAACAACATAACCAACACATTAACCTTCAAAGATAATTTATGATCAGGAATCCCCAAACATGAGAAGGTATTTAAAATCTCAGGTGAGAATTCGCTATCCTCAAGTTGAGAATTACCATCTTACTTCAAAACATTATCCAAACTCAAATATGTTTTTTCTTCACCCGAAATCAAAGGCATCAGGTGTTCATTTAACATAGCAACATCTGTCAATTTAGGAGTTAAAATTGCACATTCTTTGAAGAAAGTAGGATCTAATATATGATCCAAGATATTCGCTTACACAAAATCAACCATATTCGAGAGTGGATCTTCTGATTCCTTAATCAATAATTCATGTAAAATTATTATGATAGATTCTCCATCAACATTATCTCCAAGATCACCATCTCTTACTTTAAGAAGTCATTCAGAAAAATCTTTTATTTCCACTAAATTGTGAACACCACTTACAGAATTAAGAAGCATTTTTTTGGGTCAAATTTAATAAACGATAATAAGACCAAAGATAAGAAGAATTAATGGTTGTATGAACTATATCTTGTCTGCTGCCGTGAGGAATAACAAGTAATATTTGTCGAAAGTCACCTCCCATAACAACAACTTTTCCACCAAATGGCTTATCAACACAACTGGTATTCGAAAATCTCAGAATATCCGCAGATCGTAAATGTATATTGTTGCATTTTATTTAAATCAACACTATGAGATACCTAACTCCACCTTTTTGTACATGTAAAGTTGGCAAATATATGAGTTAGTGGATGTCTTTATATTAGATTGTCTTATACTCATTCAAAAATTATGTAGTTTGACTCGGCTTCTTTTAATATTTCTTAGAGATGGACTTTCATTTATCACAATTTAATTGCTCATTTTGTTTAGATGTTTGTTTCTAAAATATTTACAGCAGAGAATCCAATGATCTTAGCCACACAAAGAGTAGTTTGTTAGAAAATAAATATAAGGAAAGAAAAAAATGATGGCGGGTGGGGAGGGTCGGCCCTCCGGGATGAGCCCATTTTTCCACGTATAATTGACAGCATTTTATATCAGCAGTGAATCCAATTATCTCAACCACACAAAGACATGTTTGTTAGACAGTGAATATAAGCGGGAAAACGTGTTGGCGGGATAAAACCCACTCGTTTGGCAGACTAGCCCTCCGGGCCGATCTCATTTTGCCACCTTTAATTGTTAACATTTTATATCAGCAATAAATACAACGATCTTAGATACACAGACGAGTTTGTTAAATAGTAAATCTAAGAAAAAAATGTGTTGGCCGGCTAACCCGCCCTTTTATTAGGCGGGGTGGATCGGCCCTTCGAACCGAGCCCATTTTATCACTTCTAATTGTCAGTATTTTATATCAGTAGTAGATCCAATGATCTTAGCCAAACAAAAGCGAGTTTGTTAGACAGTAAATATAAGGAAAAAAATGTGATGGCGGGCTGGCCCTCCGAGCCGAGCCCATTTTATCATCTCTAATTGTCAGCATTTTATATCAACTATAAATTCAATGATCTTAGTCACACAAAGACGAGTTTGTTAGATTGTAAATATAAGGGGGGAAAGTGTTGGCGGACGGGGTGGGCCAACCCTCATAGGCAAGCCTATTTTGCCATATCTAACTATTAGCATTTTATATCAGCAGTAAATCCAATGATCTTAGCTACACAAAGACAGGTTTGTTAGAAAGTAATTATAAGAAAAAAAATGTGTTGGCAGGCGGGGTGAGTCGGCCCTCCGGGCTAAGCATATTTTTCCACCTCTAACTGTTAGCATTTTATATCAGCAGTAAATCAAATGATCTTAGCCACACAAAGACGAGTTTGTTAGACAGTAAATATAAGGGGAGGGAAATGTTTGCGGGTAAGGTGAGGGCCGAGCCCATTTAACCACTATTTGTCAGCATTTTATATTAGCTTGTCCTTTCAATTAAAAAACTTGTAGCTTTTATATTAAAACTTCTTATTCTCCTGAAATCTTAACCAATTACATTTTTAATTAAAGAAATTGTACCTTTCTCTCCAAATCTTAATTGCTTATTCATTCAAATTTTCATGATTTATAATATTCATCTCTTTAAATTTACTTTTTATTTTATTTAAATTAATTAGGCATGTTTCTTTTATGATTTTTAATATACTTTCTCTTTAAAAAAATTACTTATATTTTTGTATTTAAAATAAGACTAAAAAAATACATATAATACATAATATATTTTTTTGGGTGGAAAATACATAATATATTTGCTAGTATACTTAACTTGCATTTAATATTTTTACTTGAATAATTTTTTAATAAGAATAGCATAATTTTATAAGTTAACTTGAACTATGTATAAAAAAAAAAACTTGAACTAAAGTAAATATAGTTTAAAAGCATTGATAACAACATCATTTTGTTGATATCAAAATAAAGATATTTTTTCACCAAAAAAAATTAAATAAATAAAGATATTTAAGTTACTTTTACACTTAATTTTTTTTATTGGTATACTTTTACACTTATTTTACTTTCTATTGTTAGTATATCAAAGTAAATTGATAGAGAGATTTGTTTTTGAAAGAACGATTCTTCATGATAGAGCTATTTATCATATATGAATTTTTTTATTTAAATTTTTTTATAAATTTTAAAAAATTAATTATGAATATTTTAATGTATTTTGTAGTACTTATCATCTTCAAAGCACGGACACCCACTTGGAAAAAAAATTGTGTGTAGGACACGTGACGTGGTCAATATAAAAATCATATCTTGCAACAATCAAGAGATTTCATGAAGATTCTAAGGGGTGTTTGTTTCAAGAGTTTGGTTTGTTTCCCATCAAAGTGATTCCTACATAATAAGTTTTCCACGTTTGGTTCGCTAATCTTATTAAATTTAGCCATCAGTATCAGTTGCCCAGCTTTTGAATTTGCATGTTAAAAAAAAAAAAAAACCACCGTTCCAGAAGCAAGTTTGAAGGTGGTATTTGTGTGAAAAATCGGAGAAGTTAATCAAATGGTTTATAAAGTGACACAATTGCCCCTTACAATTGGTCCTACAGGTTATTTTTTAAAAGGATAATTTTGTAATTTGATTAAGTTTTCAATATTTTATTTTCAACCAAGCACACATTCAAGATTTTTCCTCAATTTTCCTAGTACAATTTTGCTCAACCAAACAACTTTTTTATGACTTTCCTAACTAACTCACTTTCCCTGCAGATACCTGGTAATTACATTTCCCTAGTAAAAAAAAATTCACCTAAACCAAACACCCCCTAAGAGATTATTAATGGATCTAATCCATTGGGCTTGGATTTTGAATTCAAGTATATTCTTAATTGGAAATCAAATAATGTGGTGTCTAACTTCATGATTAAATAATATCCTAAGAAGATACACCTAAGAGTGTTCATCAACCGATTCAAACCGTGGTGACCGAACCGAAAAATCAAAAACTAAATTAACCGAAAACAGAAAAATCGAAAACCAAAAAAAAATCTGCAAAATTTAATTGGATTAGATCAATTTTTGAATGGGTTAGTGAAAACCGATCCAGTGATTCTCCAATCTTACCATCTACATACTTGGGCCTTTCCCCAATCATAACCCAAAAATCATGTAGCAAAATTCTAAATCCAAGACCATCAGCTCCTCTATAGGATGAAAATTTGGGTTACCTCGTATCTCATGCAACCATATTATAAATTTTTTGTTGGATGTAAAAGATGATAATTTAACTTCTTGATGTACAATGCTTCTAGATTGCACAATAATCAACAGACAAACTTTAAAAAGCCGATTCATACGAAAGATATGTTATTTGCATAATAATCATCATACAAATCTTAGGCTTTTCAAAAAACCGAAAACCGATCCAATCCAAACCGAATAAAATTGGATTGGATTGGATCGGATCAAATTTGAAAAAAATCCAAATCGAACGGATGATTACATAATTAAACCGAAGAGATTGAATCAGATGTTTTTTATTTCCAAAATCGATCCAATCCAAACTGCGAACACCCCTAGATACACCATATCTTCATGGATATGAGCCTAAGTAATGTTGTTCAATTATGATTGTAAAAAACCCTAATTACATAACATTAAATTAGCGCCCTTCTCATTCCAAGAAAGAAAAGTAGTGCCTCTTTTGACTAGGAACTCTAGTCTTGGCTGCCCCTCTCTCTTCATCTCTTCCTCCATTGTTGCTCCTCTCACCTAACCTCAAGACAACATTGCAGTCTTGAGAAAAATAACTTAATCGCTTGAAAACCTCCACCTTGCCTTGCCTAGCAAGCTTCCAAAGAAAGGAGAACTCAAGAGAAAGTGTTTCTCACAAGCAACCAAGAGATAGTCGTGTGAATTACCGTCAGAGGGAGTCATCTTCTTCGACGTCTTTAAGTAAAAAAGATATGAGCTTTAAACCCTACGTGTTTTAACAGGTAAATCCTGGGCATGAACACATAATGAACATAAATCGTTTATGTTTTTCCGCATCAAAACTTTTTGTTTTCACCCTCATGTGAGCACACCAAGGTTCGACCAAGGTGTTGCCCTTTTCATCTTTAAGTGTCTGTTGACAGAGATACGAGTTAATCTTCACAGTGTTCCTAAGATCTATTGTAAGAATAAGTGCACCAAGCATTTCGAACTTGACTTTTACTTTGTGCGTGAAAAAGTCTTTAACAAGTCAATAACAATTCAGCATGTTCCTTCTGTTGATAAGGTAGCAGATGGTCTCACTAAAGCTGTGTCAAAGCCGAAGTTTATGAATTTTAGGACTAAGCACAAAATTTCCAATTCCAAGCTTATGGGGTGTTCGGGTGTCGCCCAGGGGAAAAGGAGGGGGTAGTATAAAATAACAAACTCACTCATTTCTGTTGTAACTGCATACGTGTATCAAATATTTAGTTAGTTATTCTTTGAGAAATATTACTCTCATGTTACATGAGAGAATTTTTCTGTTATGCACTTACAAATTAAAGGTGAAACTCACTCTATATATATTTTTTTCTCTTATCTATTCTCTCTCCTCTCTCCTTTAAATTGTAAGTACATTAATTTTTTTTCTCTCATATAACATCAGAATACCTTATTCTTTAGTCACAGCCTATATATTGTACAACAGTATAGTGAATTATTCATTGAATGTATTTACTCATCTTAGCTACTTTCAACTACTGCAGAATTCTCTTTTCTTTCTCCTTTTGTTCTTAGACCTGTCTCAACTGAACTCTGATTACTTTACAGGCCATATTAGACAGCCTATGCAAAAATGGTGACCTAGTACGGGTCATGACACATGAAATGCATAAGCATATGCAAATAGATGAACAACTAGTTAGGGAAATATATCCCACAAAAGAGAACAATAGAAGTTAAGGATATTCAAGACTTCAATAACATCTGTTTCCCATTCTCGATTTGTTACAGAGAGAGGGGAAATCAAGGATGTTTTGTCATGTTGTATTCTCAATGCTGTAAAGATATGAACATTACTTTAAATGTGCATGATGTAAAACAGGTTCTAACTCCTATGAGATGTGGTCATCACATCATCATTAGCAATGGAAAAAGAAACATCACTTGCCACCACAATATGGATCCAGTAAGCAAAATAGCATTATAAGCTTCCTATTCAACTCAGGTCATCAAACCGCAAAAAGTTTTTACATGGACCACAAGGGAAAATCATATGCTCCTCAAACACTGCTTCCTCTTAACACAAGCAACTTGGACAGTAAAATATCAGTAATTAAGCAACGAATATTTCAATCTCAAAACAATTTTCCCTTTTTCAACACCAAGCTTTCCACCAGTTACTAACCAATGTCCAGGAGGATCTTGGGGTCCTTTGTTCATTTCAGACAAGTCAACAAACTTCACCAACTTGTTCCCTGTGATGTTTTCTCTAGAACCAATGCTTGAGTCATTTGGGTTGTTGGAAGTGTTCCCAGCATTCACAATTTTCAGTGACTTATCCGGGACGTGATCCCACAGCGATCTTCGGATTGTACAGCCAGGTAACCTTGAATATAAGAGTTTCATGTACAAAACATTCCTTGATCCAAAATCCCACACCCCAAGCTGTGCTCCAGTAACTATGTAGACACCAGAGAAGTCTCCTATAAAGCCTTCAGGGTTCTCAATTGGTGCAGTGCTCACATGAGAAAAATTCTTCCACTTAACCGGCTCAAACCACCTGCTATCTTGTTCCTCAGGTCCTTGCCACTTGGGCGCACCGATAGCTACATGGCTGTCCCAATATGGCTGAAGGATCTTTGGAAGGGATACCAAGTGTTGAAGATGAACACTCAGCCTATTTTGCTTGCTTCCTTCTAGACAAAGACGTAAGCCGGTTACTGGCCTACGTCCAACTGTAATCTGCATTTGAAGAGAACCATCATGTTTAGAGTAAAATTGATTAGATATGCTCCACCTTTCATTTACATTTGATGGCTTCTCACCAACCCAAGTAGCCAATAATTATATAAATTTAGTCCCCAAATACCAATATGACAAAAATCTGCTTAAATCCATATGTAAGTTAGCAAAAATGTAACGGGAAATAGGTGTTAGCATACTCAGATACTATTTCATGAATAATACATTGGGAAAAATGTTTGTCCTTTTAAATGACACAACTTATGTCATTTCACTCTCACAAAGAGGTGGGATACACCTTTATATTTTTTTGTCCACTCTCTCCATTTCTGTCTATACGTTTTGGAGTTGAACTCCAAAACGATTCCTCATAGCTAATGAAACGCGTCCTCAACTCCATTCATCCTCTCTTCCAATAGCTCAATGCGCCTCTCCACTTTCTTCACTCTGTTTCCATTTTTTTATAAGGACCAGAAGCACCTCTGGTATCGAAGATGCTCTGATACCCAATTGATGGACCAGAAAATTATATTAAAGTAAAATATGAAGACAAGCTCATTCAACATCAATACAGAAACATATAAATGGTAATCCTAATGCAGAAAAAACTAATACATGATACTGAGAAAATTCTGCAGAAAAGAAACAGCTCCCTCCAAGATCAACAATCCCAGACCTTAAGAGTTCCCAAATCCCACTTCAAGTTAGCTCAATTTATGCGTAGCCTTCCCCCTTTCCATTTCTTGCTATATAACCCACCTTCTATCATCACAACCTTCTTGAATCTTCTTTCCACGTTCTCCCCACTATTCCCTCACCATTCATAGCTTGCCACGTGGCCTCCCAATAACTAATTTTCCTCCTTCATTCTCTTTCACCGTCAGCTTATTATTTTCAACTTCCTCTTGGGCTCTCTTCTTTGGCCCCCAACGTAACGTTGATAACAAGACACAAAGGCCCATTACAACCCAACAGCTCAAGTTATTAAGTGAAGACCTCATCAATGATTTTATATTATATCTCTCTAACATCTTTAAAGGAATCATTGATGCGGGATAAGAAGTTTCAAAGATAGGAAAATGCCACAAATGATTCTTTACCTGTTCTTGACTGACATAAAGTTTCTGGCCCATTATGCTGAATTGCAAAGATGGGCACACAGGTTCCTTCCTTTGTTGACCAGGAATCCTGTCCTGTAAAGGAGCCCAAACACGAGGAATCTGAAACTCTAGGAAATATCTAAGTTCTTCAATTGGAGGTTTATCTGAGTACAAAATTTAGGAAAAGGAAAAAGAAATGTGCAATTGATATTAGATTATGCTCCTAGAAGCCAATAAGAAAAAATGCTAAACCATCTAAAATAAAGGATAAGTTGACTTACATTCAAGATAAAGACCGATTGCACGAATCAAATGCTCCTTGGCAGGTATTTCATCAAGGAGATCTGTTATAGGACAGAAAGTCATCTGAATGATATCTGGGGAGGATTTGACAGTTCTTACCCATTTACTGTGGTTTTGTTCCAAATCATCTCCTCCTCTTCTTCTAAAAATGACTGTGACATCCTGGCCAATAAGCATTCGAGGAAGTTAAGAGAAAAATAATACTTGATGAAGATTTTTTTTTTTAAAGATAGAATTGATGGAGATATTCAACAGACCAGCCAGCTACTAACAATCAAAAACCATGAAACACACGAGTATTGTTCTTAACAATAAGTATGGATTCTTCCCAGTATTGCAGCATGCTGATGGACAGTTCCCCATCCAAAATTTAGTCATGCTCGTCATATTCCAAAATGTCAAGGAAAGGGGAAGAAGAAACAAGTAACAGACTTATATAGGACCAAATTCCAAGAAATTACACACAAAAAAAGCTGCACAAAAACAGTAACAGATTTGGTATTCATGGCTGTAAAATAATAGGCATTAATGGAGAAAGAGTCTTGCCATATTGCCTATGCCTCAGTTCTATAATAGTGACAATTTATCACCATTCACCAATGTATTAATCTTGGCATTTCTGTGCGCAACATAACAAACAAGGATTATTTAAGTTACAAAACCATCAAATGAAATGAAATGAAGGAAGCTATTCCGATTGGATATGTGGTTGAGCTGAGAGAGTCCCCAAGGATCCTGCAGAGAACAGGCCAGCAGCCCAATAAGAAGGGTCTTAAAGCCTAGTGAGAAGAAAGCCTCATAACTACTCACAATCGCAACTTAAGAACCAACTACTCCCAACCACAACTTAAGAAAACCATTCCTCCCGGTTACCCTTTTGGTGCCTATACATATTAAACCTCTTGTAAAGAATCATTTCAACCCAAAAGCTTAGGCTATTAGGTGAGACTACATTAATGGTTTTATATTTCTCTAATATGCCCCCTCACACGAGAGCCTATTGGCTTGAAGGGTGGATGATGCATCAGACCCAGTCTACCTGTACTAAGAAGCTCTATAATATTTAATTATTTTTATTAATAGAATGGGGGCGGAGAGGACTTAACTCATGACCATTTAGTCACGTCAGCTCTGATATCATGTAAAAAACTATTTCAACCCAAAAGCTTAAGCTGTTAGGTAAGACTACATTAATGGTTTTATATTTCTCTAAAACCTATTATTACAAAGGTATGCTCATTCCCCTTCTTTCTCCTCTAACGAGCATTCCTCCATATGCTCAGTAGTCAATAAAGTCTTTCCTATAAACAAAGTCTCTCATTACTTAGGCATTGGAGTGAGACCATGGAGCTTCCCGCCTATCTCTTCCTTGCAGATAACCAAGCATTCCTAGACTTGACACTTTGGAGAGAAGAGACCACGACCAATGGACCTGAGCCCAATCTATCTCGGATACAACAAATTCTATTAAATTTGCGTACACAATTTCAGATCTTAATGAAGTCAAATAACATAAAAGGGAAAACAGATCACAAGAAAAATGCAGGAAGGAAATGCACAAGATAACTATTTACCTAGGAAGCACTGATAATTTAAAATGTGTTTTGTACTGGTATTGGATATGTACCCTTACCAGATACTTTACTCATGGATATGTATCCATACCAGATATTTTACTCAAACAACATCAAATACTGCTAGCCTGGATCCTACATATGTATAAGAAATGTCATAAAAGTATGAAACATATATTACATACTTCCTTCCCTGTAGAATATGTTGCAGTTGTGGGTTGAGGGTAAATCCCTTGATTATTGAATGAAAATGGATCAACACCCTGCAAAATATATAATTAAAATAATCAAGCATTACATTTCTTGCCATCATGGACCTGGATCATATCAATTTATGCAAGAAAAGTGGAATCGAAGTGAACTAGCCTTATCCTTGGATTTTATTTGACCTGAGCTTGTATGGCTATTGATGTCAGAGAACCTTTGATTTCCAATATCCTGAATATAGTTTTTTATCTCCAACTTTGACAAAGGTGAAGTATGGTGTTGTTTAACATAAATAACATCTTTACCACCAATAGTTATTGATGTAATGACATGCGTCCCAAAATTTTCAATAAAGCTGTCAGAATATAATTCAAAGTCAGGCCAATCTGAAGCTATCTTTGTTACAGCAGTATGTAAATAACTTGATATACGTACCTTGCCAAGGATGGCGGATCCCAACTGACTGGGACAGCCCTTTTGACATTTTCTTGCAACATTAAGTGGGTCTTTTTAAGCAGAACCTTTGCAAGGGGAATGTAAAACCCATCCGAAGACAAGGTTTTTGTGGCTGCAGCATCAACATGTTTAGAACCAGTGAAGCTAAATGCCGAATTAAAGCTCCCAAGGGGAAAGCTGCCTGATATATTTGCCTTATGATTGAAATATTCCACCATCTGCAAAAGAACTATCATAAATTTGAGAAAACATTTTCCTTCATTTAAAGCTACAATTTAGAACAGCCAAATATGACTCATGTTCTTTAGTACAATGCAATATGAAATTGCTATCGTTTGTTTGCCTCAAAAACTTAATGCACACAAAATATCAAGGAATCAACCATTGTACTTTGAAAGCAATTTACAAAGACTATAGATAGCATAAGAAATAAATGTCAGTAATAGATATAATTTGAAAATTTCTGGCAAACAAGAAAATCATCTAATGCTAAGGCTTGCACTGGCTATGGAGCTTAAGATAGGTCCTCTCTCAATTATTTTAGTTAAAACTACATGCCTATATAATTGAAAAAAAGTTCAAGCACCATTTCCTAACCCTCCCCCTTCCTTACAAAACCCATATTACATAAAGGGGAGAGGGGGGAAGAGAGAAACAAAATCATCATCAAGAAGATCACTTTGGCGGTTCCTATAGATCCATTGCTAGAAGCCATTCCATACCACAATTTCATTACACCAGGACCATCTCTTGCCCACAAACATGAATGACAACTCAAAAACAATGACAAATTTACCAAGTAATTAAATATAACTGAAAAATAAACATGCTGAATTACATTTAGGAAACAATTTTCACCGAGTTAACACGCAACATTTTCACAAAACAAGAAAAAAGGATTGTAAACAGGGAAAATTTCCATTCCTCAACTTTACCTCTTGGAAACTGCAGACCCCAGAACTCTGACGCCCTACGGACTCCTGAGAGTTTCTAATGTCCCTGGAAACATTGGGAACAACCACATCATCGTACAACCAAAGTTCCCTCGGGTGTTCCTCATCAATCTCAACTACCCTAGACCCTGAAACTCCTTTACAATAAAGCAACCTCGTATCAAAGTTCACATCAAAGCCCCTCCCTAATGCTTGCAAAGCGTTAGTAGCAGTGTGCAAGGCTGCTACATGCTCCCCCATAGCTCATCAAAATTCGTTGTCTCACCTCAAAGGACTCTCCTTTTATGCAATCAGAGGGAAACCCAATTCTGAATGGAACTTGAAGTTGAATTATCTCAGCAATCGAAGGGAATTAGAATGACCCACATGAACAAATTACACAAAACCCAGAGAAAAGAAAAGGATTTTAACTTTAGAGCTATGTGGGTATGTGACTCATTGAATGAACATGAACAAACCCATCTTAAACCAGTTGACCCAGTAAAAATCAAGCTATGTAAGGACAACCCATGTTGGTGTTGGTGTTCCTCAACAATCTGAAGCTGGAATGGATCTCAGAGCGATGAAGATTATTATCAAAAATCTTGTATGGTTTTTGGCTTTGAGTGCTAGCTCCTTCTGGTGCCTGTCAGTGTTTCTCTCTCTCTCTCTCTCTCTCTAAACAGTTTCTCTCTGTAAAACAAAAACCTCTCTCTCTCTCTATCTTTACATTGACATTATCGTACAGTGTAGCTTTCTAGTTTCTACCTTAGGAGACTCAGCGTATGTGCGCATTAATGAATTGTTTGTTTTGTTTGTCCAAAGAGACATTGACTTCAGTTTCAGTCTTATGTATTTACTCTTCATCGAAACGTTTGCGTGTTCTTTTGCCTAACATCTTGACCGTCCATCATGGTCCAAACATTTGCGTCCAAGTACGGTCACTGGTCAGGGTCTTATTTTAAGATTCCTATTTTTATTTTATTTTTTGTTTTTTTTTTCAATTTTTAGAATAATTAATTTTGTCAATGGAATTCGTTCATTTCGAAGCATACCTCATTTTAATGTACTTAATTCGAGTGCAGTAAAATATTATGTTGATGATTATATCAATGATGTAATAATATTTTACTTTTAGTGTATTCAAGATGAATGAATATACGTAGGTTTTATAGATTAATCTTTTCAACCGATAACGACTAAAGTACATTGCTTATAAAGTTTAATTCCAGGTATTAGTTTATTTTTGTCAATAACCAATATAAACGTACCACTCAAAAAGGCCAAGCGAGGAAAATATGAAAGTTTCATGGTCTTCCAAGTTTCTAATTTTTGTCGCATATATTAAATTTACAATTTTTATGAATTGAACTAAATATTGAATAATTTTCATTCATTAAATTTTTTCTCTTTATATATATATATATATATATATATATATATATATATATATATATATATATATATATATATGAGCAAGGTTATAGTTACAACTTTTTTTTTACAACCTCTTACAGCCATATTAATCCGTTGATTTCCGTCAATTAACGGTTACCATTTTTTCCAATTAAACTCATTAATTAATTATTAATTTATAATAATTAATAATCGTTGATTGACAAAAATCAACGGTGATAAGATATGGTGGTAAGAGGTTGTAAAAAAAGGTTGTAATTATAACCTTCATATATATATATATATATATATATATGGACGGTTATACTTACCACCAGGTAAGTTTATCACTCTTACCACCAATATCATCACCGTCAAATCAGAATTAAATCCAACGGTCCATAATTATTTCATATAATCCTAATTTTTACTCTCTCTCCCCTCTCTGTCTCTCTCTAGGTTTCTGCACATCTCTCTCCAAATTCTTCTTTTCATAATTACAGTGTTGTATCGAAATTGAAGGAGAGTTCCTATTTTTTGTCTGGATCTATGGTCCACGCTGCCCGCAGAGGAAGAACCTCATGGCTGCCAATTCCATCTTGTTCTTACCTATAAAATTACAATTAGGAGTCTCTCTATACTTTAATTCTGATTCTTCGATTATCCATTAAAAACAAAAGAAAAATTAACAAAAAAATAAAATTATGAGATTGCATTGCATCGTTATGTATAATACAGCATCAAGATGTTGTTACCTTGGGTTCGTTTCTCACTTTACTTGATTCAACTTTGTTATTAACACGGTTCTGCCTTTCGTTTTTTCTTTTTCCATTTTAATTTTCTTTTTTACTGTAAATGTTTGGATAGGGCTAGCAATATGGGCCAGCCCGCCCCGCTCCGCCCCGCCACTGGCCCGCCCCGCCTGCCAAACAGGGCGATCACTCCCCGCCCTCGTCAGCGCTCAATTTGGTGCCAATTTTTTACTCTAGGGTTCTCCCTTTCATTTGTTTTTCATTTTAATTTCCTTTTTTGTACTGTAAATGTTTGGAAGAAATTGGTGACAATTTGGTGCCATTCTGTACTGTAACTTGATTCAATTTTGCTATTAACACGCTTCTTGTTGAATAAATTGATGTGCAATGAGTTAAGAATCTTAAGATATCGAATGTGAAGAGAGGATCAGAGAGGGTATGGAAACCTAGAGAGAGAAAGACAAAGAGGGAATGTGGGAGTAAAAATTAGGATTATATGGGATAATTATGGACCGTTGGATTTAATTCTGATCCGACGGTGATGATATTGGTGGTAAGGGTGGTAAACTTACTTGGTGGTAAGTATAACTGTCCCCTATATATATATATATATATATATATATATATATATATATATATATATAAGAGATATGATGATAAGGTTGGTGGATCAAATTTCAAGTATTATTTCAAACTTTTTGACCCTTTTGCCCTTCATTAATTAATTAATAATTATTTTGTCTCTTATCCAAAATTATTTACCAATGTGCCCCTCTTTAATCAATTAACTTGAATATTTAATCGATTAAATGGTCCAAACTGACAAAAAATAGTTGACTTGAATATTTAATCGATTAAATATTCATCTTAATTGATTAAATATCCCTCTTAATCGATTAAAACTTATATTTAAACGATTAAATATCCCAAATGAGCCTGAAAATATTGATTGAATGAGACAAACACGGTATTGGAGGTTATTTGAATTTTGAATTTAATGTAATAGGAGTTGATTGTGATTTGTATTTAATAGGAGCTGATTGCGTTTTGTATTTAATAGGACGCAATCAGCTCCTATTAAATACAAATCGCAATTACCTCCTATTACATTAAATTCAAAATTTAAAATTCAAATAACCTCCAATACATGGAAAACTCATTGAAGATTCTGCTAAGTATTTTTATGATGAATATGCAAGACGGAAAGGGTTTGTTCTAGTAACGCTCGGTCGCTTCAAGAATCAATGACTATCCCCACATACTAACACGGAGGTCACCCATCCCAGAATTGCTCCAAGTCAAGCACGCTTAACTGTGGAGTTCTTCCGTTCCGGGCTACCGAAAAGAAGATGCATCTTATTAGTATAGGTAGTACCAATTAATTCTTATAAGCTATCCCAAACTATGCAGTCTCACACCTACACAGTCTTTGAAATCTCTCTCTTTCGGGTGTCGATTCGATTCATTCATGCATGTAATCCTCGCTGGAAGTCTGTCAGGAGCCGCTCCTTGTCCATGCCCTTCCGCAACGGCGATCACTCCCCGCCCTCATCAGCGCTCGAGATGTTACATTTGTTCACCTTGATCGCTATCATCGTTCCGATGTTGACAATAGGATCACTTCGTGCCATTTTTCATGTATTAAACAAGGGTTTCATGTGAGAGGTAGAAATGGAGCCAAGCATGTTCATGTAAATCAATCCAGTTTCCAAGAATCGTTTTTATTTTGTTGGTTTTTTATTTGTTTGGTTATATATGCTTGTTGATTTGCTTCGTATGCATGGAATTTGTTTTGTTTATGGAGGAAATCTGACCTTTTATTGACTGTTGGGAGATGTAATCAATTAATTTGAAGATTTAATCGATTAAATCTTCAAGTCAACCATTTTTGTCAATTTTGACCATTTAATCGATTAAATTTTCAAGTTAATTGATTAAAGAGATGCATATTGATAAATAGTTTTGAATAAGGGGCAAAATAATTATTAATTAATTAATGAAGAGTAAAAAGATCAAATAGCAGATTGTTTCATCTTAATGAGTATTTCAAGTTTGAATTTTAAATACGTAACCGTGTTAAAAAAATTAGTAAGAAGATATTTATTGTCCTTATGATTCTGCTCAGTTGGGCCAAATTAATTAGATAATCGATCAATTGATGGAATTTTAAAAAAAAAATGAAGAGAAAGGAATATGAAGGATGGTAATTTTATTTTTATAAAATAAGTGAATAACCTGTGTTATGCATGTGCGAACTCAGAAATTTTAAATATTTAATATGATATTACATCCCAATTTAACTTTTTTTTGTTGATAAATTTTGATTGAGATGAAACTAATGGCTTGTACTTTTCTGAGTTTTCGCATAAATTTCATGCTTGAAGATTAATGTTTGTATAACCTCCCACACATGTCCAAGAAAGCAAACAAATTAAAATGGAGTTCAGAAGGGGACGAAGCAGAAAATGACAAAAGCCTCAATTGCAAATTTGCAATGACAGTTGAAAACAAATCCAAGGCATTTCTTTGCCCAATTTTACTGATATATCTGCACAACATTATTCCTATAAATGTGTGAGAAGTTCTGTACAAGTATCAGAATTCTTATAGTATATTAAAGATAGCGTTCATTCCATCTTAACTTTTTCTTCAATAAAAAGGTATTATTTCCACACCAAAAAAAAAATGCCATTATTTTTTGTAAAAATAATTATATAATTTTCTGTAACAAAACTGATTATCTCCTTAAAAATTCTGGATTAATGAGGTTATAGATAGTAAAAATAAAATAAAATTGATACATATAGATAGTAAAAATTTACTAGTAAATAATTATACCCTTTTCTGTAGTGATCAAAATTAAATCAATCGGCGAATGAAACAAATGGCCCTTATTGAAATAAATTCAACCTTTTAAACAACTTTTTTTTTTTTAGTACAATTCAGACCAAAATAATTGTGCATTGAGTTTAATTACATCTGTCTTAAAACTTTGCTTAAATAAACACACCCCACACTTTACATTTGCCATACATTAGTAGGTTGGTAAAACGGGCCAATCCGGTTCAACCTAACCCAACTCGCGTTCAACCTGAAAAAAATGAACTGGGTTAGAGTTGATTCGAAAAATAAACGAGACAGAAAACTCAACCCGAGTCGGGTTAGGGTTGGCTCACGAGTTGGCTCGAAAAAAATGGAAAAATAAAATAAAATTTCATTGATGCTGTAACTTCTAAATTTTTTTCCTAAATTATTAATTCATTCAATATAAAGACATTATACAGATAAATTATAGAAAATTCCTTTTGCATTTGGACTTGGACTTATTGGCAATTGGCACCAAATTCACACTATCACACATACTATAAAAAAAGTCCTTAATGCACGGTTTTGGACTTATTGACAGTTGTAAGGTATTTTCATTTGAATCTTTGGAATTGAGATTTTTTTTTTTATAACAATTGGAATTGGAATTGGGATTTTAGGTTTTAGCTTTCCACTTTACTTTCATTAATTTTCATACTTTTAATCTTTTTTTTTTAGCCAATCCGTTTAACCCGTGAATTTGCTCAATTCTTTTCGAGCTGAAACAAATCGGGCTGACTCGAGTTACTAACTCATATTCCCTAACCCAACCAAACTCATTTTAACCGGATTACGAGTCAACCCGACGAGTTGGCTCATTTTTGCCAAGCATATACATTCTATACATTAGATCAAAACTTTGTTTAAAACATACAGATTGAAGCGGCAGTGATGCATCATGAATTTATAAGAGTTATATTAAATAACCTTGTTTTTAAAGTTAATAATTAAAGGTATATTTACCATTGGTTTAATAAATTTACTAGTAGATTTATCTTTAAATTATTTAATAGATTAACGTTTTTTTGGAAAACCAGGGAAACTAAAAAACAACACAATGCTCTTGGATTGCAAGAGCTTTGTGTTGTTTTATAGTTTCTTGGTTTTCCAAAAAAAAAAAAACGTTAATCTATTAAATAATTTAAAGATAAATCTACTTTTTTTTTGGTAAAAGATAAATCTACTTTATTACTTTACAGATGAACTTAATTTTTTTCCAATGTTTGGATTAATTTACGATGTATTGAAATAAACTAAAACCTTTTTTTGAAAACATTTTAATTATGAATTCTTTTTTAAAACATACTAAATAAATTTAAACACAAATTTGATAAGATGATTAACTACGAATTGATATATAAGTTGATTCGAGTTAAATTCACTGAGTTTTCATTACTTTAGAATATATTAGAGAAAGTTGAATGAAATAAAAAGACACCTTACTTTTTTACCAAAAGTAAAAATAAAAGTTGAAGTTAATATGAAATTAAGACAACGTGATACCAAAGTAATACTCAAGCAATATGCAAGAATATAACAATAAATACATATTATCATAAATTATTCATTGTAATAATCTGTTTATTATGGCCGATTTATCATTTAGTTCTCATTAAAAAAAATTTGATTTTATCCATATGTGCTCTTCTCAAGTTATATATCAATATACTCTTATTTGACCAAAATTTGATTAAATCTTATTTCTTAGAAAATCATTTTTTTGAATAAATGATTCTCAAATAAATGTCACACAAACTTTGACCAAACAATGATAAGTTAATATATAATTTAAAAAAATAAACAAATTGGTAAGTAATTTAAGAAATTTTATTAAAACAAAGGCAAATTGACCAATGAGTCCATAATTCTTCATGACAGTCATGTGCATAGCTCCTTATATTAGATTATTGAATTGGAAATGAATCCTATCATGTGAAAAAATAATCATATTATTTGATCACAATCATTAGTTGATAATAAGATAAGAAAAAGAAAAATATATAATTTTTAAATGAGTAATTGTGATCAAATAACATAACTACATGATCACTTTTACATATGAGAGAATCCATTATCTCATAGCGAATAATATATTTCGAATGAAAATGGATCCTCTCATGTGGAAAAATGATCATGTTATTTAATCACACTCAGTCATCAATGATGAGATAAGAGAGAGAAAAGTATATAATTTTTAAATAAGTGATTTTGATCAAATAACATAACTACTTTTTCACATGAAAAGATTCGTTCCCATTTCAAATACATGTTGAAAGTTTTTCAAAGGAACATAAGAGCGTTACCTACTTGTGAAAGTTTTCATTTTCCATCCAAAGTTTCAAATCATTTTCAGAGTCGCCCCTTTAGCTATAACATCCCCATATTTCAATAGAAAATCAAAGTTTTCTAGCTAAGGGGAAAAATACAAAAGACAGGTGTTCCTTAAACTGCGGTATACTCAAGACCAGTACTAACCATATCACAGAAGTAACGTTCAATACAATAATATACACAATAGTCATTGGAGTTTTAAAATTGACAATCAGAGAAGTCATTTAACATAAAGAAAAAATTATTAAACACCCTTTGGATACAACTACTTTCAAAGTTTCAATGAATTGCTTAACCATAATTTATAAAGTTGCCTTAGAAGTTAGAATTGAGGAAAATATCTTAAACCAACGTGTTCTTTTACACGAAGATCAAATATACAATATAAACAAATCTTTTCTGTTTCCTTACTCTTTCTAAAAGATTACCAACATCATTCTACTCTTCTGTTGAACATGTTACACACTTCTAGTTGTCACCTTAGATGATTACTTGTAAATGCATTAAATTATAGAACATACCATGAGAACTCTTTATCTACAATAAACGGAATTTTTTTGAAATTTACCGCTCATGGATAATTTCTGGTCCTCTTTGAAGAAAACAAATGGCGAAGGAAAGCAAATTTTCCTCTGTTTCGGGTAGAAAATTCAGTTACCGTACCCTTACCGTTAGTTGTTGTGGCCTCGGGTTCATTGTCAGGTTCTGGCAATGAAGGGGTTGGTAGTTGGAGTGTAAAGGTAAATGCATTGAGCATGCGGATAATCTGACTAAAGCTTGGTCTCAGGTTAGGATCTTCAACCCAACATGATTGTATGATAAAGGCAAGATCAGGGGATATATCACCAGGAAGGTTAGGCCTCTCTTGCTGCAATCTCAAATGTCAACCATGTCATGATTAGCAACAAAACCTATATACCATCCAAATATAGGAAAATTTATGCAAAAAAGAAGAAGAAGGCATTTTTCATATAAATATGGATAATGATTGAACATATTTTGGTGATTTTGTGCAAAAATATGGCTAGTTTTTTCCTTCATGATAAATATCTTAAGGGTAAGCCTAGAGCAGTGTAAATATGCAAATATACAAAGGTAAGACTACGTACTAGGGTTGCCCTCTCCTCTACCCTCTCTAGTCAGAGTTTAATGGGGAGTGATTATTTTGGTATTCCAAGAGAATTGGCCTGAGCAGTGATAAAGCTGCTCCTTTGTGAGTAAAAAGTCATGTTTTAGATTCAGGAAACAACCTCTTTGCAAATATGTAAGAGTAAAATTGCCTACAAGGATTGCCTTCACCCCACCCTTGCTAGTCGAGGTTTAATGGGGAGTGGTTGTTTATCTTATCATAAGTTCCCTTCAGGCAATTATCCCAGAAACCTTAATCCTTGAACAAGGGAGCATAAATAGAAATATGGCATGAATAAGTTAAAATGAGGCAAAATCTATTACAACTATCCACATATCACAATAGAGGAATCCATATTAGCATTTGTAACTTGAGGCATCCCAAATCAATGAAACATAAAAGGGGGCATAAAAATGGCAACCAGCTGATTGATGACCTAGTTATATCAAATTTTATACCTTAAATGCAGCAGCATAAGCAGCTTGTAAATTTGACATCCCTTCAAAAGGCATGCGGTTCGTTAGTAGCTCCCACAAAACAATTCCAAAGCTGTAGACATCAACCTTGTTGTTGTAATGCTTTTTCTCCCCTTGACGCAATGTCACGGTACTGTACAACTGCAAAAGCACAAGCTATCATTAAGAAAAAATATATATCTTCATAAATAAAACCTACCATATAGATATTCAACAAACAATTTCAGTTCAACTTCATACTAATCAGCCACCTCAAGGATTCTAAGTATGTATTATCGGCAGAAACCTAGGATATATGGCAATTTGATAAATATCCCTTTTCTGATTAGGGAAATGATTCAACTTACTTGACATTTATACTATGTTCCTTACTTTGAAGAAATTTAAAGAAATGAGCTGATAACCAGAATGGAACTTGCTCAACTGAAAAAATGTAGTGATTACACAAATTCTAGGAAGAACTACATGAACTTTATTAGATACTGATAAAATACTTTGTCCATCTTTCTGGCAAACCCCAACATATCTAAATTGAAATATTGCTCGTGTATATCTTTTTTACTGGTTTCTAGTGTATTGCGTATAAGTTCAGGTCGAAGCAAACCGATGATTTCAAGCTGAGTCTGCCACTCATCCATCTTATATCACATAGGTACAATACATTATTATTTTAAATTAATAGTGATGATGAATTAATATTATTAAGCATAAAATAAATGCAGTGTTTATTGGACCCTCTGGTGCACATTTTTGGACAGTTGTAAGTGAAACAAAAGAATTATGTTCCCAGAACACAACATACCTCTGGTGCCATCCAACGATAAGTTCCAGTTTCTGCAGTCATCATTTCAGTCACAGATTCTTCTCTAGCCAGACCAAAATCAGCAAGTTTAACTGACTTATGATTTGCCGTAAGCAGCAGATTGTCTGCATTGTGACAATTTGAAAATAATAGTTTGAGAGAATCAGACTATTAATAATAAAAATAATCAGTATAGACCTAGATTTCAAACTAAAACATTAATGTCACAAACTACTATGATTAGCTGTCATAGAGGGCAAAAGTTCCAATCCAGAAATACAAGGTATTATATATGTTTTAACATGAAGTTAATAGTTTCTTCTTTATTGTTCGAGAATAATATAAATCATTAAAAAACCCTCGGCCAATACCTTAAGGTTTTGGGTTGAAGTGATTCTTTACATGTTATCAAAGCTTCAGTTACCATAAGGTCACGAGTTCGATCCTCATTGCCCCTTATTTTCAAGTGGAATTAAATAAGTACAAAGTAAAACCAAAAATATTTGGGCGTGTGCAATATTCATGCTTCAACCCAAATGGCTCTTGCTTGAGGGGGTGTATTAGAGAATAATATAAATCATTAAAAAGACCCTCACACAACACCTTAAGGTTTTGGGTTGAAATGGTTCTTTATATTTATGATTTGCAAAGAGGATAGCATACAAGTTTCACAAACGTTAAAATGATGAAGAAGAAGATTTGGCCACTAAAAGAAGCATTACAGGACAGCAGCAGCAACCAGATAAATTTATCTGGCATGCTGCCAGAACTTAAAGAAATAACAATTTTCAGGTACCGAATCTCCTAAAAAAATCCTAATTTCTATTTAAGAAAGGAAACATGTTTTTTTTTTTTTTCTTCAATAAAATATAATGCTGACTTTCAAGTACCAAGAGCAAAAATGTAAAATATTTCTTCAGTATATGAAGAGATCTATAGACACATAAGGAAGAAAAATAACAAAGGGGCAAAATTCACAATGCTCTCCACAACTATTGAACAGAAGGACCAGCAAATAGCACCGCATTAAAACAACAAATATTAAAACACAATTCAGCCATTGCAGAATGCAAGATACCAGGTTTCAGATCTCTATGGATGATCCCATTGGCATGTAGCCAATCCATGGCTCGAGCAATATCAAGGGCAAAGTTTATAGCCACATGAAGGTCCAACAGTTTAGGGCGTATATTGATCAAATATTTTCGCAGCGACATCCCCGGTAACAGCTCTGTAACAATCACCATCAGAGGATCCTTACAAGCTCCAATAAACTGCAAAAAATCAATAAATTGCAAAAAATCAATAAATCCATTATCTTCTATAAGAGGAATCCAATAGTTCTATAGTAGCATAAAGGTCAAAAGACTAAAACATATATACTTCAAACAAGTACATATATATGCCTTCAGTTAAACAAATGACTTAACAGATACATATAAGACAATTACAGACATATCCAAAAACAATGGTACTCACCTTAACAAGATTCTCATGGTGGACACGGGACATCATATTAACTTCCCGAGCAAAACGATCTTCAAGGGAAGCTCTTTCTTCTGAAGTGCTCCCACGATGTAGAACTTTAATTGCAACAATTTGATCTACATACCTGGAAAATTATTAATCTACACCTACATAAACCAGGACTCCAGCTGCCAGCAAACCACTCGGGGTATGCACACAATTATACAGTTGAATTGTTGACTCCATAGCAATATTGTCTTTTTTACAGACTTAAACCATATCAAACACTAACCTCTCAACAGTGAACCACAATCCAAATACAATAATTCCAGTAGTTTTTGTCATACAATCATGACAAAGACTTAGCTGAGCTTATTGTGAAAACTAAATTGTACATAATTATCCCACAACTGCTGGGTCTTACATGCAAGGGAAGTTATCATTTTTAATCTGGTCTTCTGACCAATATGTTCACATGAATTCACAACTCAAAAAATAAAAATAAAAATAAAAAACTTTCTAAGGCAGACAATACATCCAAGGCTTTGCCACACTGACCTTCCTTCAAAAACTCTTCCATGAGCACCTTCTCCAATTTTTGAACCAATAAACAATAGTTTGGGGTCAACCAAAAGATTGTCATCAATTGTTAGCTGCTGGTTTGCTATTGACCCATTATTGTGCCTCGTTGATTTTGGTTCCAATCCCACAGAACTGTTTTCCTCATATTCCTTCTCTTCTCCTCCTCCTCCTCCTATGCTCCTCTCACTGCAACTCATGCTGCAACCTTAAACTATAACCCAATTCCTCATTTCAATGGTTACCAAGAACAAGCCAAAAAAAAAAAAACTTTCTTTAAGTCCAACAAAAAACCAACCTCCCCTGAATATTCCTTCCCACATAGATAACACCTCCAAAGTTAAAGGAAAAGAAAAATCATCTAACAGTTAAACAATCCCCATCATCCAAAATCAATCATGTATTGCCACACCTTCTTCAAAAAACATTAAAAAACCAATCTTTTTTTATATTTTCTGTTCACTAATGCAGCATGTTCCCCTGTTTCAAAACTTGTCAAACCTTTGCTTCACTAAGAAGCTGGCCACCCTTTGAAGTTCACCCAAAGAAACCCATCAAAGAAGGGGAAAAAAAAATACATGTATTAAAAAAAATAGGATAAAAAGACTGTAACTTACGATATACGCTAACAAAATTTTCCCGGAAAATTTACATCCAAGAAAATCGCCAAAAACCAAACCTCCAAGTTCATATTTTTAAGCTCTTTTCAAAGACCCCAAGATTCCCACAAAAAAGAAAAGAAAAAGGGGAAAGAATTTGAGTTCACTTTCTCTCTCAAGAAATGGGGTTTATGTTTCTTTCCCACTTTCTCTCTCTACCCACCAACTTGGAACTCCGATGAAGAAGACAAGTTTTGGAGTGTCGCTCCGAGAAGAGAGGGTTCCAAAAGCATATATTCCAATAAATGCAAATGCAAGTGCTTGATGACTAGTGATGTTTGAGAAGAGAAAATAAATAAATAAATAATATACATTGTCCAATCAGAAAATAACACGAGTATGACGTCAGCGATTTGGACGTTATTGGTCGAGGGTGCTCTCACGTAGACACAGATATCAGTATATCACTGTTTTATCGGCTCGGCTTAAACGGCTCTGAACTACTTATCCACAATATTTTGCCACGTGCCGATAGTAAATATATTTCAGACTTCTAGAAATTTGGTGCAGAAAACTTTTGAATTTTTATTATTTTTATTAAATGATGAATATTACTAAGAGCTCGTTTATTTGGCTTTCAAAAACAAAATCATTTTTATGTCTTGCTTATTTTAGAAATATTTTATAAAAATTAAAGTTATTTATATTTTTAAAAAATATTTAATTTTCTAAAAAAATATTTGATTTTTGATATGTGCTTTTTTTGGAAGCTAAAATTTTCAACTTCCAAAAAAAGTAGATTTTTGGCTTTTTCTGTGACTTCTAATTTTTTTAAAGCAGACATCCAAATGAATTTATAGTAAGAAGTGCTTTTTTTTATAAATCACATGTATCCTTCACGGGAGATACTGTTCGGGCAGGTCAATGATTAAGGCTTTAAACCCCTTCTAAAGATGTACTGGGGATGATCGAACACATTCTTTCACTTCTACCTACTCGGCTTTCATGCGTCAACTGAGCTAAGTGTGCGAAGTGTTTTTTTTTTCTCTAAAAAATAATAGCTTTTGTAGGGGGGAAACCCTATCCAAACAGGCCCTAATTACTAGAAATGGTCGCACTTGTATCCCAAAAAAGGAAAAACAGAGATGGTCGCACTTTGGTACTTGAAGTCATTTTTTTATACCAATCCTTATTATCTTTTTGAGGTGAGTCATCAAAGAAAGATCCACGGGCCTTAAAAAATGATGCTAGCCTCTAAGTTTTCTTGTTGAAGCGAGCAAATTCGTGAGCAAATATGATTTGCTGGCTTCAAATTCCAGAGCTGTAGCAGACAACAAAAATATAATTTTGTATTTTAGACATAGCTTGAGCTATACTCGAACAATGGATGTGATTTTGGTCTTGTTGAAAAGACAAAGAGAAATCTACAATTTCTATAAAGAACACGATATCTAAATCCATCATCTTGGATACAAAAAATTGGCTGGAAGATAGCTTCAGGTAGATTTTTACTAAATGGTTGCTCCTTATTTATCGTTTTAAAAATTGGAGTATTGGAGCAATAGTTTTTTTTTTTTTTTTGTGAAAGAAAGGGCTTAACAGCCCAAAAATCAACTAAACAATAGTAATACTTCTACAGCTACTAACAACACAAATATCAGCAAAAAATAAACAACTAAACCCATGAGGGATCTGGATGAACTCCTTATAAACAGAATTCTCATAAGAGTGAACCATATGAATGGCGAGCCAATCAGCCGTGAAAGAAAGGGCTTAACAGCCCAAAAAATAACTAAACAACAGTAATACTTCTACGGCTAATAACAGCACAAACATCAGCACAAAATAAACAATTAAGCCCAGGAGGGATCTGGATGAACTCCTTATAAGCAGAATTCTCATAAGAGTGAACCATATGATTGGCGAGCCAACTAGTGTGCTGATTGGCTCGCCAATCATATGGTTCACTCTTATGAGAATTCTGCTTATAAGGAGTTCATCCAGATCCCTCCTGAGCTTAGTTGTTTATTTTTTGCTGATTTTTGTGCTGTTAGTAGCTGTAGAAGTATTACTATTGTTTAGTTATTTTTTGGGCTGTTAAGCCCTTTCTTTCACCAAAAAAAAACTATTGCTCCAATACTCCAATTCAAGTCAATTGTCCTACAAAACAAGAAAAATCATTCACATGAGTCAATAATTGAAAGTCCATGCTTTTTAGCCAAATAACTCTAAGGGGGTGTTTGGTAGAGGTTTTTTGCAGAGATAGCTAGGCAACTTCCTTTGGGTTTTGTGTTTGACCGCGTTTAATACTGGAGTGAAAACAATTTAGGTAGGAAAATTGTTTCCCCAGTCTTTCCAATTTCTTTGTAAAATTTGATGTTTATCACTGTTCCAGAAAACCACACACATGGTGGTATTTTGTGTTTAGCCGGGGAACGAAATAATGAGGCGAAACTGTGGACGAAAATAACCCTTGTTGTGGTTACAGAGCTAGATCATCTTACTGTCGGTGGCTTGATTAATGGCTATGGGATTGAAGGAAGCTCCCACAAGTTTGGCCTGTTCTCTGATACTGTTGTGGCCTATGAGGTTGTTTTGGCAGATGATGCTCTTGTTAAAGCGACCAAAGACTATGAGTACTCTGATCTATTTCATGTTATTCCATGGTCTCAAGGAACTCTGGGGCTTCTTGTTGCTGCTGAAATCAAGCTTATACCCATTAAGGAATACATGAAGCTAACCTACAAACCCGTTGTTGGTAACCTGAAAGATATTGCACAGGCATATATTGATTCTTTTGCTCCCGTAGATGGAGACAAAGATAATGATGAGAAGGTTCCAGACTTTGTTGACACCATGATTCATACACCAACAGAAGCTGTGTGCATGACGGGGAAATATGCTTCAAAAGAAGAGGCCAAGAAGAAGGGGAATGAAAATATTGATTTTGGCTTTGGGGTAGATGGTAGTTCAGGTATTGAAAGACACAAGTTCACTGTGAATGAAAATGTTGATTTTTTAATATTATTCATTGCTATTTGCCGGTCTTTTATTCTTGTTAAAAAATTTAAATGCCTACTTTTGTAATTTACACCAAATTTTCCATCAATACTTTACTTCAACAGAAGAAAGATTTTCAAGACTTAAATCAATTTTCTCGGTAATATTTCAGTCTACCGAACAACTTTTTTTTATCTTTCATCAAACCCAATTTCATAATATATCCCTAGTAATTTTGCTTTCCTGGTTAAAAAAAGATTTCTCCTATACCAAATACCCATGAGTTTTCATGCTTTTGACTAATATAAAAGTGGTTTTAGTCCTTTGAAACATGATTGACTATGAGTTTATCAAGAAGATTAAGGAAAACAAAACGAAAATGGAGAGAGAGAGAGAAATGAGGATATTTCAGACCTAAAAAATTGGTGAAATTTTCCCGCTTCCTGGGGATCCAAGAATACCAAGTGATATTCTTGGATGACATTTTGCGTCACAAAATAAAATCCCATGATTTTGATTTTTCCAAGAAAAATTTCACAATCTTTATATCAAGCGAGGATAAATAAGATTTTCAATATTAATTTTACGAGAATCTAAAATTTACCTACTTACCAAAGGCTAGAAGTGATTCCGTTTGGTTGTAGTTTAAAAAAAAATTATTCATTGTCTTCAATTAAGGTATTTTTAGGTAGTATTTAAAATTAAATCTTCAAATATTATGTAATTATGATGTTTTTTAATAATTATCTTTTTTAAAATTTAAGTTTCGCTTCACACATATTTTTTTATTTATTTAAATTGATTTAATTCATTTCGTGAACTATCATATTCAAATTACGGGGGAACTCATTTTGGAAGCTGCTCTTCCAGTATTTTTTTTTTCACTTTAATACTCGAAATTTTTCAGAAAAACCTCTTTGCTACCTCAAGTTGGGGTGTAAATAGGTTAGATTAGGTTACGCTTTGGTTTAAATAGGTTAGACTTGTGTAAAAAATATTGAGTTTGGTCTGGCCTATTAGCCTATGTAGGTTCTAAATTACAAGTCTGGCATGAACTATATTTAAAAAATAAAAGACTTGGCCTAAGTCTGTTTAAGCTTATTAAACATTCAACATTTAAAAGAGTAATAAAAATAATATTACTTTATTATTCAAAATTATTAAAATAATAATTTCATTTAAAATAAATAATAGTATATAGTCCAGCCAGTAGGCTTATAGGCCCAACATTTATAAAAAAACTTATAGCTTATTTTCTAAATAGGTTTTAAAAAAAATCTAGGCTTGTTCTATTTTACTATTTATAATAGGTCAAGCCTGACCTAATATAGATTAGACCGACCTAGCCCATTTACACCCCTAAGTTCTACCTTTTTATCTTTTCGTTACATTAAATGAATGTTATTTTTGAAATTTTTTGATATATAGATCTAGATAAAGGTAAAAAAGTATCCAATAGTAAAACTTTTTTTTTTTGGTAAACTTCAATAGTAAAACATTATTAAGCTTACAACTTGATAAATTCTATCAGTATTTTAAAGTCAATTATAATGTTTTTCACAAAATGTAAAGACTTAATTTTTAGGACACCCCTCTAACTAGGGCAAAAAAAATTAAAATATTACTATTTTAATAAAAGTTATGGATATATAGCTGTTTTAAAATTATTTATAGATCTATTGCACTCATTCACGTCCAAATTAGGAGTGACCATTCATGCCTAAGTTAGGAGAAGTTATTCCATGGGCCAGGCCCATAAAATGCATAAATGGTCCCTCTCACATGTAAAAGGGCAAAAAAGGAAAATAAAGGAAAAAGCAGGGATAAAATGGTCCAAGAAAAAATTGATTGTGAGTGGGACCAGGGAAAGATTTCATGGGCCCGGATCATATAAATTTTTTCCCTAAGTTAGGCGTGACTCATAAGGCATTCACGCCTAATTTAGGTGTGACTCGTCTGGTACTTACACGTGGCACAAAAAAGTCAATTTACGAACCGTAAAACTTTGAAAATCCATAACATTTGACTTAGGTATTCAAATTAGGTAAAAAAATTTGATTCCATAAAATTTCTCGATATCTAAGCAATGACACCTCATTTGAACATTTTATTTCTCAAAAACATAGTTCAAATTTGCAATAATTGTTGAGATATATAGTCCCACGTTGATTGTATGTGCAACTAATGTGGAGTTTATAAGGTCTTAGGCACTCTCACCCTTTGAGCTAGCTTTTGCGGTGGTGTATCTCAAGGTTCTTTACATGATATCAGAGCCTCGCCGTCCCCCACTTTCTCTTGTGGACTCTCTTGGCACAGGTAGGTTGGGCCTGTTGCATCATCCACTCTTTAAGCCCAATCGGCTCTTGTGTGAGTGGGCATGTTGAGATATATAGTCCCACATTGATTGTATGTGCAACTAATGTGAAGTATATAAGGCCTTGGACACTCCCACCCTTTGAGCTAGCTTTTGAGGTGGTGTATCTCAAGGTTCTTTACAATAATGATATTATAAGAGCGTTTAAACTTAGAAGCCTTCAAGTTCTGAGTTTGTGATTTAGTATAAAAAAATAAATAAAGATTTGGTTTGTGATTTAAGTTAAAAAAATCAAATTTTTTAATTTTTAATATAAAAAATAAATAAAGATTTGTTTGTGATTTAAATTAAAAAAATCTAAAAAAATATTATTATTAAGGAAAACAAAATAAAGATTTGATCTGTGATTTAAACTCAAAAAACAATATAAAAAATCTGTATTAATAAAGGAAATAGTTAAATAAATATTATAAATCTCTAAGGAAGAAGAATTAATAAAGGATGTAACTTATAATACGGTTCGATAAAAGTCATAAAAAAGATATATTTTGAAATTATTTTTTATTATATTTCTGTATCTTGTGATTCGATATGATTCACGATACAAAAAATCGATCAAACGATACACGAGACGTGTTGCGATTCAATAACCTTGTATACTATTTTTTTTTCTCAAACACTTGATAGAAAGTATATATTTTAATATGACATTAAGTATCCTTATTTGTAGAAGGACTAATCCACTTTGGTGCCATCTTTAATTTCGGACCACAACTTAAATGATAAAGTCTCTATTCACAGTGATAAAAATACAGCCCATAAGATAGGGATAACGAGGTTCTAGTAGGCAGAAGACTGTGTTTGGTGTTGATTCGGAAAGAACTCGGAGGCTTCTGAGTTTAAACGCTCGTATAGTACCATTGTTGCAAATTCGAATTGTATTTGTAAGAGATAAATATGTCAAATAAAATGTCATTGGGTAGATCTCAAAAAGTTATGTGGAATCAAAGAAATTACCTGATTTGGATACCAGAGTTAAAAGTTATGGCCTTATGAAGTTTACGGTTAAACTGTTAACGTTTCATGCCACGTGTCAATACCGTACGAGTAATGCCTAAATTATGCGTGAATGTCTTATGAGTCACGCCTAACTTAGGCGTGAATGGTCAGGCCCAATTTGGACACGAATGAGTGCAATATATTCGTAATTAGGTTCAAAACAACAACTTATTGGTAATTATTTATTAAAAAAGCAATATTTTAATTTTTTACCCTCTAACTACAAATCACTTTAGATTTCTGCGCGACGGTAAAGTTTTCTGGCACAAAATAGAAGGGACGATTATATTTATTGTCATTTTAGTCTTATTACTTGTTTAATTATCCTTGGATTAACTTGAAATTAACAGTTAAAAAAGGAAAAAATTAGCTGTCATTGATTTCAAAATATTCCAATGGTAACCAAACAGGTAATAAGAGTAATAAAACTAAAATGGTACTAAGTATAACTTTCCCCCAAAATGTATATACAAAAAAGTTTTTATATAGATGTTTATAATACATAAGAAATATATAATACAATAAAAAAAGTTTATATGACACTAGTGGACAACAAAATAAGTGATTATATCAGACAAAATTAATGTTATTAAACCCGACTCAATTCGACCGGTTGATCCAAAAACCAGTGAACCGGTGACTTAGCCGGTTTGAGTTAGCCAACAGATTAATTAGTCATGTAACTGACCTAGTGAGAATCAATTTGACTCGGTTGATTTTTGTCAAAACTAATGATCGGCCGGTCGATTTTTGTTAATCCAAACAGGCCATGTATATACACAAACAAACATATATATATATATATATATATATATATATATATATATATATATATATATATATATATATATATAGCGAAACAACATATAAAGCGAAACAACATTGTTTTTAAAGTAACATTGTTTTTAAAGTAATGGCCAAAAAATCTCTAAGTTACAATGCACCATTTTTAATTAAAAAATACACATATCAATCACATAAAAAAAAATACAATTAAGCAATTAAAATTAAGAAAAATAAAATTGAAATGAAAAGTGAAAACTTTATATAAGTTGGATTGAAGTTTGAAAGTATAAAAGACACCAGAGAGAGCTAATTTAATATTTAAAAAGTGATATTAATTTTATTTTGTAATAATGACCTTATGGATAATTTCTTTTCTTTTCCCCATAATTAGAGAGGGCTTACTGAAAACATAAATTACAAAGATACAAGAGTTCTATAATTATAAACACTAAATAAATCTCCATTAAACTAATTATTTGAGGAGGAGATTAGTTGAAGATGATTATATCCTTGTCTATGCCAAGATCTTGTTTAATATAACAATCCTTATATTTGTTGTCAATATAATTTTAACTAATTTTAGATAGACATTATTAGAAGGTAAAAAAGAGAAAAGAAAAGGATATAGAATATTGCAAATTAAAATAAAATAAAGGATAAAGTGTGTGTCATTTTAAAGGATGTAAAGTTATATCATTTTTTCACCAAAAAAGAAAATTGTATCATTTTAAGAGAAAGAAAGAGATAGATAAAGGAGGAGAGAGATTTGACAAAAAAAGTAAATGTGTGGGTCCCTTTTCACTGCTAGAGTGAAAGGATATAAGTTGTTTCATTTAAAAGGATAAATACTTTTCCCTAAAATAAAATATTTATATCTCTAATACTCCCCCTCAAGATGGAGGGTGAATAACACGAACACTCCATCTTGGGAAGAAAGAAAATAAAAGCTTCACGGAATATCAACCGGAGAAATCAACAAATCATGTGGAATGATCATCATTCTGAAGAGCTGGTAAAGAGACACTGCTAGAAAGAACATCAGTTATAATGTGTTGGAATGGACATCAACAAAAGAAGGGTTGGGATGGACATCAGCATGAGGATCAATGCTGCAACTAAGATAAAAGCCGATGGAACCACTGTAACTGGGATAATCCGCGGACTAGGCAACAACCAAGATAAATGCTCTTCCTAAATTGGAGGCCAAAATAAAACCAAATAATGGCAAAACCAAATATAAGCCAAATCAGACTTGAATAACACCACAAACATATGTGGGAATAAAATCAAAGTGGCTAGATACAAGCAAGAAATGTAAAAGTAAAACCAAATAAAAATCAGCTACGTGGTCAAACGCCATTTGGAGAGCTGAATCCATCTTCGGAACAAGAGAGCTACAGCATAGACTATAGCAGTAGCAACAAAATGCATAAAACAGCAAACACCTTGTGCGCATCATCGAGAGCTAAAAAAAATGCATATAAATCCATGGAAGGAAGCCAAGGAACAAAAGACCGATGAAGGATACAATGGGGGTCCGACGAACAAGAAAATGAAACAGATCTAAGAGATCTAGAAGTCACCGGAGAAGATGACCTGCAAAGAACACAGATCTGGGTGGATGGAACAACAGATCTGGAAAACGCATAAACGAAAAAGAAGATGAAAGGGAAAGTGACCAAAGGAAAAACGATGAAGTAAAAAAAAAAATCGATGGCAGATGATGATGCATGATGATCCGTGGCCGGAACTTCAGGTGAAATAGAAGTTTGAGGGTGTGATGAAGATGAAACCATGCCTTGAGTGGGATCAACATGAGGGAAATTGATGGGGAAACCATCCATCTTGACCTCAAAGGACTCCATC
Organism: Gastrolobium villosum; assembly: GCA_032173675.1. Taxonomy (NCBI): domain Eukaryota; kingdom Viridiplantae; phylum Streptophyta; class Magnoliopsida; order Fabales; family Fabaceae; genus Gastrolobium; species Gastrolobium villosum. The sequence continues at coordinate 60,676 of JAVKPL010000185.1, read as the reverse complement.
AGTGGCTAAGTGAGAAGATACTAAAGTGGTACTGTTAGGGTTTTGAATCACCCAATGATTGTCGAAATGGGTATAAAACATAAGGGAACACGCCGGAAAATGAAAAAAGAAAAAGAAAAGAAGATTGATGAATGAAAAGGAAAAAAATATATCAGAAAAATAAAAAAATATGATTGCATCGGAACCTCCATTCATGGAGGATGACAATTTGCTCTTGATACCATATTAGAAGGTAAAAGAGAGAAAATAAAAAATATTGATTTCATTAATTATGGTGAATTCATTTGTACATATGGGCTCTTATATAGAAGAGCATGAGGAGAAAATAGAAAGATTTAGAATATTGCAAATTAAAATAAAATAAAATAAAATATTTATATCTGTAATATATTTTATTTTATTTTAATTGACATAATTATAAATTTTATTAGACAATATAAAAGTTAGTGTGATGTCGAATATAAAATATAAATTTATATTTTATCAAAAAAATAAAATAAATTTATATATCTATGTCATGCAATAACGCACTGATTCAATACCCCAAACGAATCGATGACTTCGGGTTTAATAACGTTGAGACTGATGCATTATCACGGTCTTTTTCTATCACTTTCTAGTTACAACTGTTTTACTTCTATTTGATTGAATGCATTATAAACCAAAACACGAGTTTAAAGTGTTTTTCAATTTAGCAAGAAAAATGATCAACTTACTTTAATAAATAGTATTGACTTCTGTGTCAAAGAGCTCAATTAGTATCTTTCTATTTGATTGAATGCATTATAAACCAATACACGTGTTTAATTAAAGTATTTTTCAATTTAGCAAGAAAAATGATCAACTTACTTTAATAAATAGTATTGACTTTTGTGTCAAACAGAACCAATTAGTATCCAGAAACATAATTTTCAATTTCAAAATAAAATTTAGTAGCTGCGGGACCAATTAATTAGTCCAACCTTGAAGTCTTCGTATAAGAATATGCAAGGAACCAATCAACACGTGTGAGAGCCTGAGAGGTGGCCAAGAAGCCAGCAAGATTATATCATGCAGGAAAGCTTTGCAAACTGATAAGAAAAACATCACAACTCAGGAGGTTGCACTTGCGTGAATGATCGGAAGCAATTATATCATGTGAATCACAACCATAAGAAATTAGCTAGGGACAACAACCAAACCAACATGTTTTTCAAATAAATTATTTAAACATCACGTTTCACCAAAATCATGCTAAAATATCATGTTTAGGACCACTGTCAGTCTTAGCCGGTCCAGTTTTTCACTTATTGTGTGGGCAGGAATTCGCTGCAAGAAACAATAAGTCCAGCACTCTATGCGACACGTGACAAACTGTAATCCAACTGCATAGGAAGATACTGTGTGTTTATATACTAATATAAGAGTTTTGTTTTTGTGGTTTTAAAAGATATAAATTGTGGCTTTTTAGCAATCTATAATTATGTATTAAGAATGAGGAACATTATAGTTACAATTTTTTTTTACAACCTTTTATAATCATATCTTATCACCGTTGATTTCCGCCAATTAACGGTTATCATTTTAGCAAATTAAACTCAATAATTAATTATTAATTCACAATAAATAATAACCGTTGATTGATGAAAATCAACGGTGATAAGATATGGTTGTAAGAGGTTGTCAAAAAAAAGTTGTAACTATAACCTTACTCATTAAAAATAGTACATAGTTATAATATTAAAGTTGTATTTTTTTCTTCCATTTTTTACTTCAGAAAAGAGAAAAATAATATAACTTTAAAATTATAACTATGTACTACTCTTAATACATAGTTATAATTTGCTAAAAAGACACAATTTGTGTCCTTTAAAAAGACAAATAATTTCTCCATAATATAAACCAAAATTCTTTATTTTCATCCTAAAAATAATGCCAAAAACATTTGCATAAAAATCTAATTAAGCACATATTAGTTAATTTATATCCATATAGTTGCAGTGCATATGGGCTTAGCCAACTAGTAAAGGGCAAATATCAAGCCATTCCTTGAAGTCACCAATTCAAAGAAGCCCAAGTCCTATCAAGAATGCACCCTAATGAAATTACGAAAGCAGAGTCCTGTTAATAAACTCAAAGCTTCAATATTTTGTACAAAAAAACTCACATTTTCCTTGTACAAGTTCAGCATCCACATTCTTTCCTAGACCTCACACGTCAAAACATGATAGCAACCCCATAGTCACCAAGAAGGTGGCATAAGTACGGGTACGAGGTTTATATGAATAGACAGTTCGTCACTTTTTGCATTATTAATTTATTATTACATGATTTTCTTAAAGAATTTAATACCCAGTACATAGAGTTGTTGAGAGAATTCAATAACTATGAACAAGCCACAAAATAAAATATGTCGGACGACAGAGCAAAATTGTTCAAATACATCCAAAGCAAGGTAGCTTCTTGTCTTAATACTTACATTTCAAGAGCCGGTTTTTGACTAAGTGGATATCACACCTAGGAACTTATGTTCAATAATCGATTTTGTGTGTGCTTAAATTATAAAAACCCCATGTAGTTTTTTTTTTTTTCATTTTTACAACTCATGCATTTTCAGAGTAATATAATAATAAGTCAATGGTATGATTTTGTATAGTCTAAGGTATATTGCTAAGGCTTGATTATCAATGAGTTTTCTTATGTACATCATATATGACTGTAAACAATGAACGTTTCTCTATTATTGCCTATCATATTGAACAAGGGAGAGATTATACTCATAACTTATTTTCCTTGAAACATTTTACAATTACTTTTATAGTTGTCAGATTAAAATCAAATCAACGGTTTTTATTTATTGTTATTTTGTAACCATTGATTTAATCTTGATCCAATAATTATAAAAGTGATTATAAAAGAAAAAAGATAATAAATATAACTTTTCTCGTTGAATGAATAATGATAAAAAAAATTCATTAAAGGAGATGGCTTGCACTACTGCCCAAAAAATTGAATTTCAAAAATGTCATAGATCAGAATTAAGAAGCCCATTTTCCTCATCATTTACATTCTCTTGCTCTGTTGTTCTTTGAGCTAGCTCCACTGCTCTCATAGATTGTTGCCCCCAATCTGTTTGAATGAGTGTGTACACCATCATAACAAAACAAGAAACCTGTGCTGCTAACATTCCAGACCATAAACCCACCAATTCATATTTGTATATGAAGGTAGCAAAAATAGAAACTGGCAACCCAATTAGGTAAAATGCACACAAATTAATTCTAGCACCTACATAAGGACGTGCAGTCCCTGATAAAATCCCACATGAAACTGTTTGAGTCCAATTGCTAATTTCACATAAACCCAAAATTGGAATAATAGTTGTGACCATATCAATAATTTGTGTCTCATCAGTGAAAATCCTTCCCAAGGTTTTCTTCTCAGACATCAACAAAGTGAAGGCTGAGATCCCAAGTGTAAATGCTATGATCAAACCAATTATGGCTGTACTTTGTGCACGTGAGGGTTGTCCTGCACCTAACGAATGACCAATTCTTGTTGTCAAGGCAACACTTAGTGAAAATGGGAACACATACAAAAAACTAAGTGTTTGAATAAGGATCCCCATGGTGGCAACTGTGGTTTGTGGATTATTCAATAAACCACAAAGAAAGAGCATTATCTCATACCACCACCATTCCAAGCACACTGAAATGCAACTAGGCAATGCAAGACTTAGCAATGGTATCCATCCATGGAAGGCTGAGAGAAATGAAGCTCCTTGCCAAGGTTTTAGTGGTTTCTTTGAGAAAATAATATAAAGCAACAAGCCTAAAATCATGTTTATTGAATTCAAACCAGTGGCTAAAGCAATACCCTTTACCCCTAAATTCAGATATATAGCCAAGAAATAATTGATGGGAAGGTGTAATAGGGCTGCACAAGATGCGGCTATAGTTATTGGGGTGGTTAAGCCTTGGGTTCTTAAGAAAGTCCTCAATGGATGAAGATGAGCTTGAGCTAGCAACTCTGGAATAGAGAAGACCATGTAAACTTGGGCAACTTTTGTTACTGCTGGGTCTTGACCTAGCATTTGAAGGACGGGCTCCATATTTAGCCATAGAAGTGATATGGGTATGGTAACAACAAGGAGGAGACATAGAGTTCTGTAAAAGGTTTGGTTGAGAACTGACCATCTCTTGGCTCCGTATGCTTGGCAACAAATTGGATCCATTCCCATAGTGAGGCCTTTGAGGACTGAGTTAGCAGTAATGTTTGCAAAACCAAGTGCTAGTGAGCCTCCAGCTAGTTCTGCTTTCCCTTGGCGACCCAAAAATAGCATGGAGATAGCAGAACGAGAGTACAACATTAGGCTAGTCATTATTATGGGACATGAAATCTTTGCAAGAGATTGGAACTCTTCTTTAACCTGCATGCAGTTGCATTTCACATTTGTCAACAAAAACAGTGCAATATATTAAGGTTTATATTTTACTATCAAACAATAAAAGGGAAAAATAAGAATCATGTTATAGGACAACTTTCTTGTCATGTTATAGAGACAATAAGTATGGAGTCTATCATGTTTAAAATAAAAAGAAAAGAAAAAAAAAGAAAATGCAACACAAATATCAATATATGTGTAGGAAACTTTGCACTTGTCATGCAACATGACAAATGCAAAACCCAACAATAAAAGGTCAAATGGTTGCACAACACTTTCCGAATTTTTGAGTGTACGGGTGAGGATTAGGAAATCTTATTATTGTATTTTTGCAAAAGGCTATTTTCCATATTCAAATTTTGAACCAATGTGACTAGCTCCATTTTTTTTTTTCAAGTAGGGACGCATAATATGATGTATATATTATCGGTACAAATCAACCTTTAAGCTCCATGTTTCTTTTTCTCTCTCTTTTCTTCACATAGCCCTACATGGTGTCCACACACTTTTATGTGTGTGTAAGAGATAATTTTATCTCCTACAATATAAAAATATTAATCCCTTTATTTATATAGAAAAATGTCAATTATAGTATAATTACCAAACGCTATCTTAGGGAACACTGGACTAGAAAAATATCAACACGCTTTGGTCTAAATAAGGTCCATATTACCATCTCCCCCATGAGCCCATTGTTAAGTTGCACAATCAATGGACTAAGTCACACCAGCCATTGCAAGTGGATTCGACACAAATTAGGTTCATGGATCCAACCAATGTGAGATTTCCATCACATTTGAATATTTTAACAATTTTCTCCTCAAGTGAGAAACCCTACACTAGAGGAACGAAGCCCAACCCGACTTCAATACCACTATTAGGTGGGCCAATGGGAGACAATCAATGGACTAAGTCACACCAACCATTGCAAGTGGATCCAACACTGTGTCTCAACACAAAATCTTAAGACATTGGGTGTAACATCCTGGGCGCTGGCGAGGGCGGGGAGTGATCGCCGATGCGAAAGGGCATGGTGCGAAAGGACACAAACAAGGAGCTGCTCCTGGCAGGCTTCTAGGGATGGGGTACATGAATGAATTGAATCAACACCCAAAAGAGAGGGATTCCAGAGACTGTGCTAGTATGGGACAGTACAGTTGGGAATAACTTATAAGAATTAATTGGTACTACCTATACTAACAAGATGCATCTACTTTTCAGTAGTCCGGAACGGAAGAACTCCATAGTTAAGCATGCTTGACTTGGAGCAATTCTGGGATGGGTGACCTCCTGGGAAGTTTTCCGGGAAAATGTGCGAGTGAGGACAAAACACGCTGAAAAGTCTCGTGTTAGTGTGTGGGGACAGTCGTTGATCCTTGCAAGTTGCCAGGCATTACAAGTGGTATCAGAGCAGGGTTTCTCTTCCAGTAGGGTGTGATTCGAGGAAGAACCAGACGGGAGCTGGTGGGCATGTAACATCTGGGCGCTGACGAGGGCGGGGAGTGATCACCGGTGGGAAAGGGCATGGTGCGAAAGGGCACAAACAAGGAGCGGCTCCTGGCAGGTTTCTAGGGACGGGGTCCATGAATGAATCGAATCAACACCCGAAAGAGAGGGATTCCAGAGACTGTGCTGGTATGGGATAGTACAGTTGGGAATAACTTATAAGAATTAATTGGTACTACCTATACTAACAAGATGCATCTATTTTTCGGTAGCCCGGAACGGAAGAACTCCATAGTTAAGCGTGCTTGACTTGGAGCAATTCTGGGATGGGTGACCTCCTGGGAAGTTTTCCCGGAAAGTGTGCGAGTGAGGACAAAGCACACTGAAAAGTCTCGTGTTAGTGTGTGGGGACAGTTGTTGATCCTTGCAAGTTGCCAGGCGTTACATTAGGCTCATGGGTCCTTTCACTTATATGATTTTCACTTAGCCTATTACTAACCAATGTGAAAATTTATCACACTTGAATATCTCAATAAACAGTTTAGGATGGAGATCTTCTTTCCTCATTCACATTGTCTGCTGAACCAAACTAACACCGCTCTAAAATTCATAACTAATATCAATAGTTTAATTTATCCAATATATATATATATATATATATATATATATATATATATATATATATATAGTTTAACATTCCTTAACCACAATCTCGCTTCTTCAATTCTCCTTTTTTTTTAATCCCTGTTTTCCACTTCCAATAATGTTTAATGAAATCAACCTTGAGTTATCTGAATTTGCATAGAATGATATTAAAACTCTTACAATAGACTAATCAACATTAAGATTGAATGAAAGCTGAGTAGTGTGTTCTCCTTTGAGCACATAATAAACCTTCAATAATCTAAAGTACCTCAGTGATAACCACCAAGCAATTTACAAAATCACGAGACAAATAATAATAATAGTAATAATAATAATTTAAATGTTCTTAAGCAGATATGTTAGGAGAACCATTCTCTTTGGAACCATGAGGTTGGAGAGGAGGAGGAGAAGAACCAAGAACTGAGCGTCATTGTCCATTGGAATTACCTTGATGATTAGCATAATTGGTACAGCATACATTTTTATGACTCAATCTATACTCCAACAGTGTCCATTTCGAAGTTACTTTATCAACATTTTATAACTTTTATTTATAATTTTTCAATAAAATTGAGCTTATGATTATTTTTTATTAGATCAAGTGCGTGATATAGCTAGCTTAGAAATACTTGGTTGTCCTTTTTTTCCCTTACATGGATTGCCTTCATTATGTATACAGCCAAAAATAAAGCCATTAGTCTTGAAGAATAAGGAATTTCCATTAAACCAACTTGAAAGTATAAAACCACTGAAATAGTGTTGGTTTGCTTACTAAGCAAAAGAATCATTTCAACCAAAAAAAATTAAACTTTACCATATTAATAATTTTATATTATATTTTTATAAGATGTGTGTTCTCCTATAAAAATATGTGTTATCACACAAGAGTTCAGTTAACTTGAAAGATAGAGAGCGGTGAAAGTACACACCACTTAGTCACGACGATGTGATATCACGAAAAAATATTTTAACCCAAAAATTTAAAATTTTAAGTGAATATACAATAATAATTTTATATTATATTTATCTCACACACCAATTATATGCTATGTTTGGCCGGCGAGGAAACAGGACCAATAATATACTTGGAGAATAATTGACTGAGGGTAGCTAGCTAGGTTGGTATTGTGAACTGTTCAATTCATTCATGTTTTAAAGAAGAAAAGCTTAGTCAAGTTGTGAAAAAGAAAATCTACTGCCATAACTTTGTAGGTGCATAAAATATGCCATTCATGGAAAATATTTTTTCATATTGCATGAGAATTCAACTTTCATGTTAGTGACCATTTAATTTGTATGCAAAGTTTTTTTTTTTTTATAAATATGGGACCCACCACTAGTTGAGTCACAACATGAGAATTGATTTCTCATGTAACAGAAAATCAAATCCCATATATTAATGATGTAATAAGAAAAAAGAGAGAAAGAAAGTAAAAAACATAGTGATAGTAATAATGTAAAGTTGCTGCCAGATCTCTCAGAAACTGCTGTAGGCTCTAGTTTAGGACAAGCGAAAAACAGAAATTGTTGTAGTTGCATATGAGCATGTTATACAATTAATTAGGCTATAAGACAAGGTTCTGCATCTTCTGCGTAGTTTTGTTAAAGAATAAGCTTTATAGACAGTTTTGAAAATCACGATCATATTTGTAAATTGATTATAACACCAAAAACAAGATATTCAAGGATTATGTGTCACGAAATTAGTAGCACCATGTACGACGATCGAGTATCTTCAATTTTCCAGTCGAGACCGAATTTGATGCATGGTTATTATTATGAATGTCACTACACGCACGCGCACAATTTAATAATAAGAATAATAGCTATTAAAAGTACACTGCTGACTCAGCAACCACACGACAATGAAATGTGCCAGAGATGGTGCAAAGATAGGAAAACAGATTCATTGGCATGTCAGCCATTTTTAATTTGAAAATGATACAAGAATTCAAGTGTGCCGTGGAATAACACGTAGATTACGAATGTATTAAGTAAAGAAAGTGAACAATTCATGAATATGTTAGTTTTATTCATTGTTATTGGTGTAAAGGAACTATGCCGTACGACTTAGCCACAAATATTATTGTTACGATAATATCCTAAGTATCTACTCAACAATGTCCTAAAGGATAGATACACAACTATCCTAACAATATCAAAAAGCAAGGATATGACCCTTATCCCATCAGAGAGAAAGCTGAATTCTACAACAATTGAGAAATCTACAGAAACCCTAGAGGTAAATCTATAAATAAGAGGTTAAAGACTCAATGTACACACTTTTCAACCTATTTACGAATACTGTCCACACTGTGCACACACCCACGCCTTGGCTAGAAGCCTATTGCTTGTGCACAGTTATTGGGACATCGGCTATAAGCCAAGTATACATTTGATTATACATTATCTCTGAGCATACGGTATAACAATACGGTCTTTCTATGACCGAACAATTATTATTTTCATTATGAGTTATTAAGCAATGACCATATACATGCTTTAATTTTTACCACAACTGGATTATTCTGCTAATTAAGCAAGCAATTTATATCTGGATATAATAGTTGGAGACTTATTTAAAAAATGGGTTTAGTATTGATAATAACACATTCAGAAATGATAACAATATACTCTGTTGACACTTTTTTAACTATTATTTTTTAGGGACAGGATATTATATGCCTACCTTCTCTTATACTTATTTTATTTACTTTTCTTTAATATTATTATATTATAATTTCAAAATATAAAGGTTAGTTAAGATTCTGATTTAATGATATTAAAAATAAAATAAAAATGTATAAAAAAATAGACATAATATCGCATGTCTATTTTTAGTTAATAAGTAAAATCTTATACGAACTCACTTATAACGATAAGTTCAGATTATTTACTAGTGAGAAAAAGAAGCTCTTTGTGTTGTCCCTTATATGCTTCAAAAATTAATTCCTGGATCAGTGTGGTCTTGAATTGGCTTTTATCATGATCAGCTTGCAGGGTGGGAGGAATTGTTTTGGTTTCATGATTCGTTCACCTGTGTTTTAGAAAGTGATGGCTGCAAGAGATTCAGCGTGCGTTTGGGATCAGAAGACAGATACATACCTGTTGTGTGGCAGCCCCCAATACCGGTTGGATTAAGATTAACACAGGGGAGATGCGGCTTGTGGAGGCCTTTTGAGGGATGAGACTTTTTTCCTATCACATTGGTAAGTGCTCGGCCTTTGTTGCCGAGAGTTAACATATGATCTTTTGAATAAATAAAGAGAATATAAAAAAATGCACTATCATTCATTAAAAAGTATCAGCAATGAGAATAACGGAGTGATGTGTCTTTAATATATATCATTAAAAAGTATCAGCAATGAGAATAACGGAGTGATGTGTCTTTAATATATATACTAAAAATGAAATTAAATGTTATCCAAAAATTAAATTAAATTAAATAAAGAACTGTTCAAAATACTCTTCACAAAAAGGGTGAATTAATTTATTGTAAATAATATTTCCTTATTTAAGTCATTAATTGATAATATTTTCTTTTAATGCTACATAATTTATTTTATGAAATTTAAATATTTTGATCGACATCTACATTTTAAAAATATTCTTAAAAGCATACCAAAAAAAAATATTTTTAAATATATAAATTAAACAATTTTTTAAAATTATTTTCTCAATAGTAACCTTAATTAATAATTAATTTGATTTGTAACATAGAAGGATTATGGTTCGAATTATTACAAAAAGCCAAAAGCCCGAAGCCCCAGACCAATAAAACAAATACTAACTCCTAAAAATTAAATATTGATAGTTTCTTATAATTTCCATCCATACATTTAAGGACACGAGTTTATTCCTTAAATTCTATTGATTATGAGGTTTTCAAATATTTATACCTTTGACCTTTTAAACAAAAAGCAGCTAAAAAAACAGCAAGACATTGAAGAAACTAAGCAGTTTGCATAACCAAAACACAATCAGAGAAAGAAAGAGAGAGAGAGAGAGAGAGAGAGAGATAAGTTACAAACCTCAGATACAGAAAGACTAGGAAGAAAAGCAGTGAAGAAACAATGTAAGCGTTGAAGAAGGCCTTGAATGAATGTGCCACAGCTACAAGCTCTTTCCACACCTTCTATGGTTCTCATTCTGTCCTCATGGTAGTTTCCTTCTACCTTTGATACATGGTCAGCATTTATAGTTCCTCGAGATTCAGTACCAGTGCACATGTTTATCCTAAGGCTTTTGCAAATGGGATAGACAAAGAACCTTATAAAAAACAAAAGAAAGTACAAAACAAAATCAATTTCATAGATGGATATGTTGTCCACTTATTTAAAACCATAGGGAATGCAACAAAAACAAAAGAAAAAAACATCAATCCTTCCCATCCCCCAAGAGAGCAAAGTTGAAAAAAGAATTAAAGATCTTGGAAGTGATGAAAAAAGGAAATAAAATCAACTTGGTTTTTTGAATGATTGAATGCATAAAAGTAAGGAAGAGTTTTCATTAGTCACTGAGATATTATAAATAAAAGCTTAACTAAAAAATAAATAAACAAAAAAACCATGGTATCACAAGAAAGATGTGCATGTACGTACGGATACTGAAGGATGTCTCGTTAAGCTTTGCAACTCTTCTTGGCAATGGCGCATATTAAGTGTAACTGTAAAAGAAGATGGGTACTATGCAGAGGCGTTTTGGGACTTGAAAAACAGTTGAAGCACACAAACCCTTTCCAACTTGATTAATCACATTCCCTAAACCATTGTGTTTACTTTATACTTGTACCTAATATTGTAATTCCTTAAAATAATAGCCATTGCTACCCCAACTCTACTTTTATTGTTTGCTTCATCCATTTTTTTTTTCTTAATAATAATTTAATGTCAATCCCTTGAAAAGAAATATACATGTAAAGTGATGAAAGAGAAAGACTTAACAAAATAAAATACGATTTCTTTTTCCGTTTCATTTAAAATTTATGTTCCATAGATAATTCTTAAGCGTTTTAAATGACGACATGTCAATAAAGTTACATAGAATATTCATAGAAATAATAATACTTGTACGTAAATATATTTTTTATATGTAAGTTTACATTTTTGGTACAATGAAGGAGTCATCATAACGAGAACTTATGAACTTTGGTCACATTCTCTTCTACCTCAATTACTTGAACCCAACTCAGACATAAACTATTTTTTTAAAAACAAAAGGCAACACTTAAAATTTGTGCCTCAATTGAAAAGTGATTGAAAAAAAGTTGAAAAACGACTGCAATATAAAACATGAGAAGTTTAAAAAAAGATGTATTTATGTGCTAGTCAGTCAGTGGAGTTTATAGGGAAATATTTATTAATGGATTAAGTGATAATCTATCATGATAAGTAGGGTGACAATCTCAAATCATAATAATTAAATTTGACATCATGAGTTTATGAATTATTTTAGCTATATGGTCTTCAGTTAGTGCATTTCTAGCGAATATGAGACTTTGTTTACGCTTGAATTTGTAAGACCAAAGTGTAAGAACCCGCACCGTTAAATTAGGAATTTAATTTAATTAAATTTGAAATTAGTAAATAATTCCATAATTGACTCCAATAATTACGAGAAGTCTTAAATAAATATAGTAAGTGATTAATAATGTTGAAAGTCATTTTTCTGACGAAAAGTGCAGATACCGGTTCTGTTCCTCGGTATAAATCCGTACCGATGAAGTATCCTGGAAAATAATAATAAGTATGAGAATATTCCTAAAATAATATATAGGACTAGTATGTCAAGTTTCAAGTCAAAATAATGAAACTGGTGTCAGGACTGATACCGGCTTCGTAAAAGTGCGTACCGGCAAGGTGCTGCGAAAAATAAAATAAAAATATGAAAAATCTTATAAAAATGAGTAGGTTCAGAATCCTAAGTTTGGGATTAAAATGCTAAGCGTAGCTATTAGCGCTAATACAATGTGATTAAAACTTAATGAGACTATATATAGGATTGACACATGATCCTAGGTAAGATATTTGCACCTCTACGTAGCATTTGCTGGAGCCTTTGAGCATCCACCTTGCAATCTCCTTCCTCATCCTAAAAGAAGCCCAAGTGAACACCTTTTCTTCCATTCTCTTCATCAAGACACCTTGTGTGTGTATGAACAATCATTGTGAGTGAGAAAGTTGCATTTTTTATGGTTGTGGTTGCTGTCTTGTGAGAGTGAGAGAGCTGACTTCTTGGCTAAGAGGAAAGGGAACCATTTCCTTGGTTGTGGGAGCTCCAAGTGGTGAGCATTATGAAGAAAGAGCCAACCTTGTTGTCATTTTTGTGGTTGAGGAAAGTCAGACTTGAGGAGCTGTTGTGAGAGCTCCAAGAGCACATTTTTTTTTTTGAGTTATGAAGCCTTGGGTATGTTCTTGAACCTTTGATCATGATTTTTATGATTAAAACTTGAGTCTTGACATGAACATGAACCTAAAAGTGAATAAAAATGCATGCTTGGACGTCATAATGGGTTAAAAGTTGAACCTTGGGAGTGATATCTCGCGAAATGCAGAAACTGCATTCTGTCGCGAAATATCCGGATATGATATCCGGATATTGATATCCGGATATGGGGTCTTGTGATATCCGGATATAGATATCCGGATATGGATATCCGGATATGGCCTTGAAATATATCCGGATATTCCGAGAATTTCAGGACAGTAGTTGTACTGTTCATACAGAAGTGTATTTTGGGTTTGTGGACCCATGATTAGGTAATGTGGACTTTTGTAATAATTAATCTAAATCAGAATCTAAGTGATTAAGGGCTTATGGCTTTGTGAGAAGCCTAAAGACATGAAACATAAAAGGAAGGCGTTTTCTTTATGTCATATGTTTGTAGAGTATGAATATTGATATGATTATTGGTCCAAACAGATTGTGATTGTGCTGTGTGTGGACTTTGAGCTTGGTTGGACTCTTATTTGGATAGTTAACTTGCGAAGTAAGCTTTCGTGTCCTCAGTTTAGCCATTGTTGGTTCCACCACGTCCCATGGGGGGATGATTTATATGCATGATGTGTGTTCATGTATTGATATTTGAAATCCTGTTGAGCTATTATGTGGATGCCTTATGATATGCATGTGGTGCTCCACCTAGACGGAGCTCCTGAGTATGTGAGAGACATACAATAGGGTGATTCTGTGGGTGGGTGCAAGTGGTGTCTTGCACTAAATGTAGGTAATAGACGTACGTAAACCCTACATTTCTCTGGCCAGTAGAATAGTTGACACACATGACATGATTATATGCTGCATTGCACTGATTTTGGAACTTATATTATTAAACTGCTTTTGAACTTATATTGCACATGTAAGTGAGCTTGGGGTGGAGAAATCCTTGAGGACCCTTTGTCTTACTGATATGCTTACTATTTACACTGTTATACTTGGATGCTGACATGCTTGATATTATTGTTATGATTTAGTTGCTGAGACTTGGTTGGCTATGTTGCCTTATTTGGTGAGCATGAGGATTGTCCACGCCACATTGATTATGTATTTTGTACCTTAACTTATTATGTCTAATGAACCAGGATATTCTCTGAACTACGTGTTATAGATCCGTGAGTAGATACTTATCTATATTATGAGGTATTCAGTTAGTTGTTTATTTGCAATTACATGTAGGCAATGTTTTGAAAAAGGATTTAATAATCAATTTGGTTAATGATAATGACGTCATAATTGAATGAGATAAAAATTTATTCCTCATTTTAATTAAGCGTTGCTTAATACGATGATATGATAACTAATCGGGTATACATGGGGTGTTACACAAAACAGTTATACAATAATCGAAAGTAAAGAAAGAAGCCAGAGAGAAAAGCAGGAAACACAGTTTACCCTATTTCAACCAAGTGTAAGGCTACGTCTAGTAATATGTTTCACTATATTCTCCTCATCACATACATTATAAGCACTCAATTAATTACAAGATAATGTAAATAAGCTAAAAAAAAAGTTGTAGCAATTGTTCATGGGTCCAAGCCTAAATTACTAAAAAAGAATTGTAAAGAAACTCGAGGCCCTAAAGCAGTACAAGGCCTCTACAAGCAGAGGGACATGAACGAACTAGATGTAATGTAGGAGTTATACACAACATAGTTTTCAACATTCTCTCCATCAAATGTAAGACCTAATATTATTATTCTTCACCCCAAGGGGGCGTTTAGAAGGATGGAAATTTTCGTATTCTCAGGAAACTGACATGGGTAATCCTATTTATCCATATATTGGTATAAGGATTCTGAAATTTTTTCCTGAAAAATCAGATTCTTGAGATTCCAATTTGTGAAGAAAAACCCCAAGTTAAAATACCACCCACCTATTTTTGAATTCCCACCTGGTGGGAATATTTTCCAAATTTTCTTAGACAAAATTACCTTATCTTGTTGCAGCGATTACGTTCACACCTGACGAAAACAGAGTGCTTCTCTTTCATGAATCTTCATTTTAAAGGCATCACTGGGATGATGATCGCTCCAGAATGGAATCATAGAGTCTCTCAACTTTTGGTCTCATTCACTTCCGAACCTCGAGCTTTCATAACAGAGAACAATGTTGCAAATTAAGCTAATTAAATCTCTGAAATTCTGTAGAAATAGAGCCGATTTTCTCAATTTCAAAATTCAAATGATGGATAACTTTGCAGTAGTTGACTACAAAGTTAGAACAAAAAAATTAAGCAACGTGAGAAAGAAAAAAGTTGAAAAGAATGTAGCGATGGTCGGAGCATCTGAACTCCAGGGTACAGTTGAATTTTTCGATGAATATGGCGCCAATGACGAGGGGAAATTGAAAGGATAAGCTTGCTTGTTAGTTTATAAGTGTAGTGGCGGGTGAAGAGAGGATAAGGAGCATCATGAGAAGGCATTGGACTAAAGGTAACGAAGAAAGAAAATGCCTATAACACCTCGTGTATACCCAGTTTGTTATCATATTACAGTATTAAGTGCAGCTCAATTAAATGCGGAAGCTAACTTTTTCTTTTCAATTAGGACGTCGTTATTATTAACCAAGTTGATTACTTAATCCTTTTTCAAATCATTGTCTGTACGTAAATTGCAATAAATAACTAACTGAAATACCTCATAACTTAAATGTGTATCTAGTCACAGAACTACAACACGTAGACCGGACAAATCCTGATTCATTGTACATCACGAGTCTAAATAAACAAAACACAGTCAATGTGGCATGGACAATCCTCATGCTCACCAAATAAGGCAACAAAGCCCAACATAGTATCAGCTCAAATAACAATATAAAGACAATAACATAAATCATCATCTAAGCAGATCGACTTAACATGCATACATCAGCCAATTAAACTTTGGCCTCCTGCCGCCCGAGGTCTCAACCCTCGAGGTACCTGAACCTGAAAATGTGCCCCAAACATGGGTTGAGATCTCTAAAAAGAAATCTCAGTAAGACAAGGGGTCCTCAAGGATCTCTCCACCTCAGGCTCGCTTACATGTGCAATATAAATTCAAAAGCAGTATAAATAGTATAAGTTCCAAAATCTGTGCAATGCAGGTGCAGCATATAATCATGTCATGTGTGTCAGAGATCCTACTGGCCAGAGAATAAACATGAAGGATTTACATACGTCTACAACCTACAGTACAAGACACTACTTGTACCTCATCCATAGAGTTACCATATTGTATGACGCTACATACTCAGACTTACCGTCTAGGTGGAACAACACATACATGTCATAAGGCACTTGCACTTAACAGCTCAAAAGCATTTCAATAAACATCATTTCATGAAAACACATCATGCATATAAATCATCCCTCCATGGGGTACGGTGGAACCAACAATGGGCAAAACCGAGGACACAAAAGCTTACCTCGCAAGTTAACAATCCAAAGTCAAAGGTCCACAACCGGCCAAGGTCCACAAACAGCACTCTCACAGTCTGTTTATACCAACAATCATATCAATATTCATAATCTAATAGTTCATGAAACATCGAAAATGTTTCCTTTTACGTTTCATGCAATTAGGCTTCTTTCAAAGCCAAAAGCCCTTAATCCCAATGATGACAGGTCCACAAACCCACAATACCATTTTGTATGGACAAAACAATGACTGTCTCGAAATCCCCAGAATATCCGGATATATGTCGGGGCCATATCCAGATATCAATATTATCACCAAGCCCATATCCGAATATCAATATCCGGATATTTCGTGACAGAATACAGTTTCTGCATTTCGCGAATATATCACTAAAAGGATCCTCTTTTAACAATTAGATACGTTAAAGCATGCATGTTTAAGCCCATTTAGACCAGTGATCATATTAGCTACTTAATCCTACCATTTTACATGCCAATACTTACTTTTAACCAATAAAACTCATGATCCAAGGTGATTATGCATACCAAGAGCTCAATATTTTGTTTCTTTTATTGATGATTATTCTCGCAAAGTGGGGGTGTATTTTTTGAAATCTAAAGAGCAGGTACTTCAAGCCTTTAAAGAGTGTCATGCTATGGTGGAAAAAGGGACTCCAAAGAAGCTTAAAGTGGTCCAATCTAACAATAATGGTGATTATTGTGGCCCGTTTGATACATACTATAGAGCGGCCGAGATCCGACTTGAGAAGATGCCCCCAAGACTCCTCAGCTAACAGAGTTGCTGAATAGATGAACCAAACCATACAAGAAAGGGTCAGAAGCATGCTATCTCATGCCGAATTATAAAAGTCATTATAGGGAGAAGTTGTCAGAACTGCTGTAGATTTGACCAACCTCTCACCATCACAGCCACTTAAAGGAGAAATTCCTGAAGAAGTTTGGACAAGTCGGAAAGCGGCTTATGATCACCTGAAGGTATTTAGATGCCGAGCTTTCGTACATATCCCCAAAGATGAGAGGGAAAGCTCGATGCAAAGACAAAATAATGCATTTACCTCGGATCGCTGAGATGTGAGTTCGAGTTTCAACTTTGGGATCCAATCAACAAGAAGATATTGAGAAGCCGTGATGTGGTCTTTTATGAGAACGAGACTATTTAAGACAACTCGAAGCCCAAAGTCCAGGTTGTTGTCCGAAATGAAGAAAAATCTCTCTGAGCTGAAGCAGAGAGAGAAAAAAATGATGAAAATGAAGAAAATGTTGAAAATGAACAAGTTGATGAGGTCCGGGATGATGAGATGCGAGATGAGTATGATGTGCCGGATTCTCAACCCGAAGAACAATCCAGACTGTAACATCCCGTTATATACTTGGCTCATTAATATTGCGTATGATATTAAGCACAGTTACAATCACATTAGTTCTGTTAAAAATAGTGATAAACTTTTCTTTTAAACATTGTTCATTTCCTTTTTAAAATAAAACTGTGTTTAAAATAACCAAAACCGTTATTGTAACCATGTAACATTCTCTAAACTGAGACCACCACACTTAACCATTAACTCTAACTCTTTCATTATGTTAAACTAGATGTCTAGGGCTTTTCGGAAAGATATTACATAAATCATTTGGTTAAGTATAGCTGGAGTTATTAAACTCACAAGGTAGTTGACGAAACAAAACTTTCAGAATTGTAGCATCAAATTCAATCCTAAAATGGTATTGATATACTCATCCATTGGGTCTAATATTTTATAGAATTATAGCCCTATATGTTAGCTTCATATAGATTCAAATCTTACTCAATTTAAAGCTCTATAGCTCGAGTTATGCTAATTTTACTAAAATATGTTCGTGCTGATTCCAAGCAACGCGCTTTAGCGAGCTCTTCCATCGCATTTTTCTTCCGGTAGCGCGCTAAAGCGCTGATATGCGTCTAGCATATGATGCTTTCTAACTTAAAAGAAGCAAGGAATTAATCATAAATGTGTGAAAATAAGTCATAAATGCAAGATATATTGATTATTCCTTCTCAATCATTCTCTCACTCAAGTTGTGTGTTTTAATAGTAGGAAACACCACAAAAGGGAGCAAAAGAGAGAAGTCCAGATTTTCCATCTGGCGCACGGTGCACGGGACCTGGCGCACGGTGCACCATTTTATGCAATTTGCCCTTGTATCCTGGTGCACAGTGCGCGGGGGGAGGCTCACGGTGCACGGGTCTGGGGCACTGTAACAGCCCGTATTAACCTGGATTGTTAACATACTATCGTATTAAGCCACACTTAATAAAAAGGAATAAATTTTTCTTTAATTCAATTATGACATCATTAACCTTAGCCAACTTGATTACTTAATCAATTTCATAAAATACTGCCTGTATGTAAATTGCAAGACAACTAATTGAATACCTTATATGTAAATAATAAGTGAGTATCTAAAGTCACAGGACTACAACACATAGCCTGGACCATAAATCCTGATACTTTAATACAACTTTAACTAAGAAGACAATAACAAGTCTATGTGGTATGGACAAACCCCATGCTCACCAAATAAGGCAACAACGCCCACTATCAGTCTCAACATACTAATAACTGAAACACAACGGAAAACATAAACAACAGTCAACATCCAGCATGTCAGCATATCAAATAATATCTAACTCAGCTTTGGCCTCCTGCCACCTGAGCCCTCAACATTACCTGAACCTGAAAAAAGCGTCCCCAAACGTGGGGTGAGATCTCTAAACAAGAAATCTCAATAAGACAAGGGGTCCTCAAGGATCTTCCACCCAAGCTCACTTACATGTGCAATATAAGTTCAAAAAGCAGTATTTCCAATATTAGTTCCAAAACTATGCAGTGCAACAGATATTCATGCCATGTGTGTTTATACAATCTACTGGCCAGAGAAATGCAGGAATACCTCTATACCCACATAAGTACAAGGAACACCGCTTGCACCTCACCCACAGCCTCACCATCTTGTATGTACTACATACTCAGGCTTACCGTATAGGTGGACATCACATGCATATCATAAAAGCACACTGCATATAATAGCTCAACAACATTTCCAAAACATCAAAGCATGTAACACAGCATGCATAAATCACATCCCCATGGGACATGGTGGAACCACAACATGGCTAAACCGAGGACACGAAAGCTTACCTTGCAAGCTAGCTATCCAAGCCAAGAGTCCAACCACTCTCAAGTCCAAACACAGCAGTATCACAATCTGTTATGGACCAATAATATATCATTAATTATGCATCACAAGCATACAACTTAAAGACTACGCCTTTCCTTTACGTTTTACGTCTTAAGGCTTTCAACAAATCCATAAACCCTTAATCATGTGATTTTGACTTAGTTCATTAATTACAGAAGTTCAACTTCATTAATCTAGGATCCACAAACCCCCAATAGCCTACTATTCACACAGCACAGCTACTGTTCTGCGAAATCCTGGAATATCCGGATATTACAAGGGACATATCCGGATATGCAATATCCGGATATCACTCTGACCATATCCGGATATACCATATCCAGATATCCAGATATCCAGATCCCACATCCGGATATGAATATCCGGATATTGATATCCGGATATCTGTTCGACAAATATCCGGATATCTCACGACAGAATGCAGTTTCTGCATTTCGTGAATATCCAATCCAAAGGGTCCAACTTTAACCGATTATAGACACTTAAACATGCATTTCTAGGTGTGTTTAACCCTCCCCACCCTTAAGTTATCAACTTAGTTAAATACATGCACCAAGGTTCCATTTTTAAGCATCTAAACACAAGTTCAAAGGTGGTGATCATACCACAAGCCAAAAGCAGAGGTAGATGATGCTCTTGGAGCTCACACTACAGCTCTCAAGTCTGCCTCCACACTGTGCACGAAAATGCATACCAAGATGAGTCCTTTCTTCACAAAGGTGGCTTCTTGGAGCTTCCACAACCAAGGAAAAGCTCACAACTCCCTCTCAACACACCCACACCCCAAAACAGACCTCCAATCACAACCCACAAAGGCTGAGTGTGTAGAAAATGCAACCTCACACTCTCACAACCCACCCAACCAAGTGTTTGCAAGTAGAAAGGTGAAGAGATCTAAGAAAATGGCAACTTGCCACAAGGAAAGGAGAGGAAGAACAAAGAGCAGAATATGCTCAGCCTCCACCAAGAAAACCCACGTATACAAGTTAGTTATTTAGGGTTTTGTGCCCAAACTAATGAATATATAGGCAATTGGTCACTTAAGCGCAGTATTAGCATTAATAGTAATGCAAAAGATCTTAATCCCAAACTTTGGAATCTAAACCTACTCATTTTTCTAAGATTTTTCATATTTTTATTTTATTTTTCGGAGCACCTTTCCGGTACGCGCTTTTCCATAGCAGTATCAGTTCTGGCATCAGATTTCATCATTTTGACTTGAAACTCGTTTTACAAGTCCTACATAATATTCTAGTAATTATCATGCACTCCTTATAATTTTACGAGATACTTTTTCGGTACGCATTTATACCGGGTATCAGAACCGGTATCTGCACTTTTCTTCTGAAAAGCGACTTTCAGCATTCTTACCCACTAATTATAATTATTAAAGCCTCATAATAGTTATTAAGGTCAATTATGGAATTATTTCCTAATTATCATAATTAATTCACTAATTACCTTAATTAGCGGTGCGGGTTCTTACACGCACGGTGCGCCACTTGGCAGACTCAGCTCTGTTTTCTCATGCAAAGTGCGCCAGACTTGGCGCAAAGTGCGTGAGCGATGCTTTTAATTTTAATCTGATGCGAATTACACAAAAAAGGGGCCCAATTGGAGGGCAAGTGAGATTAGGTTTTCCTAAAACCTAATAAATGGAACAGAAACAAAGGAAGGAAGAACTTTTTGACAACAAGGAAGAGAAAAACGAAAAAAGGGAGGAGAGTTCTTGGGAGCTTCTTGGAGTTTCAAAGATTCGAACGATCAAGACGGAAGATCTTCATCTTCTTTCTCTTCTTTAGGTTCTGAATTTAATTTTCTTTTATGTTTATTTTGTCAGACATGAATATGTTTGGCTAGTTTATAGTTGTGGTAAGGGTCACAACCTTTGATGTGAACCCCTTGTAGTTTGGTTGAAGTTTATGTTTATTTATTTAAATTGAGTTTACCTTTCTTTTTTCTTCATTCTATAATTCTTTTGGAATTGATCAATTTATTAGGATTGCGAGGGTTAGGGTTTTCAATAGGGATATTGGAATTCTAATTCCTGACAAAGGGTAAGATAACGGTTGATGTATGCACTAGGGATAGGCTACATGAACCACAAATGTTAAAGATTCATTGATTCTAAGTTTTACCTTGAAAAATGATTTCTAAGGGATTAGGATTCTAATAAAGTTAATAAGGTTAAAATCACTAAGGAATTAGGGCTCAACTAATCATATAAAAGATGATGAATCGTTTGATCAATTGAATAAGTAAACGTAAATGTAATCGAAGATGCAAGGTGGGGATCGTAAAATTGTTTGTTTCTCTTTACCGCAATATTTTGTCAAACATTTTCTCAATCTTTAATCTTGTGTTCTTGAGTTTCTAAAGAACCTTTGAATTATTTACATTTTCTTGAATTGTTCTCATATTTCACAAACCATAATTGTTCTTAAATCAATTTTATTAATCCAATAAGAAAGGAATAGTTATTATAACTTCGGTGCCTCAATCCTCGTGGAGACGATACTCTACTTATCACTTTATTACTTGGAACGATCGGTACACTTGCCGATTTCACAACAAGCGCGTGCTCTACACGAGTGAGATGACTTTCCACAAGGCACCCTCTTGATGAATATATTGTTGTTGCTGGAGAGGGAGAACCATAAAGTTATGATGAGGTCATGACGAGTTCAGATGAGGAAGAATGGGAGAAGGCAATGCAGGACGAGATGAATTCCTTGCATAAAAATCAAATTTATGAATTGACCGAGTTATCTCAAGGAAGACGAGCTCCAAAGAATAAGTGGGTCTGTAAAATTAAGCGTGAAGAGAACGAACAAAAATCGAGATACAAAGCCCAGATTATGGTGAAAGGTTGTAATCAGAAGAAATGAGTAAATTTTGAAGAAATATTCTCTCATGTGGTGAAAATGACTTAGATCCAAACTGTTCTAGCCATGGCGGCTTTGATGGACCTTGATGTTGAACAAATGGATGTGAAGACAGAATTTCTACACGGATACCTAGAAGAAGAGATATATATGGTGCAACTTAAAGGGTTCTGAGCACCAGGACCAGAAGACTTGGTATGCCAATTAAAAAAGAGTCTATACGTCTTAAAATAAGCACCTCAGCAGTGGTACAAGAAATTTAAATATTTTATGATTGAGCAAAAGTTTATGAAGATTGAAGCCAACCACTGCATGTTTATCAAGAGGTATTGTAACAGCCCGTGTTAACCCGGTCTGTTAACACACTATCGTATTAAGCCACGCTTAATTAAAATGCGGAATAACTTTTTTCTTTAATTCAATTATGACGTCATTAACTTAACCAACTTGATTACTTAATCATTTTCATAAAAATACTGCCTGTATGTAAATTGCAAGACATCTAACTGGAATACCTCATATATAAGTAATAGTGAGTATCTAAGGCCACAGGTCTACACAAGTAGCCTGGGTCAAAATCCTGATACTTTAATTACAACATTAACGTAAAAGGACAAAAGCACAATCATGTGGCATGGACAAACCCCATGCTCACCAAATAAGGCAACAATGCCCAACAAACAGTCTCAACATAATCAGCAGAAAACATAAACAACAGTCGGAAAACATAGCAGTAAATCCAGCACATCATCAATCAGCTCAGCTCTGGCCTCCTGCCACCTGAGCCCTCAACATTACCTGATCCTGAAATAAGCGTCCCCAAACGTGGGGTGAGATCTCTAACAAGAAATCTCAGTAAGACAAGGGGTCCTCAAGGAGTCTCCACCCCAAGCTCACTTACATGTGTAATATAAGTTCTAAAAACAGTATTTACAATATAAGTTCCAAATCATGCGATGCAGCAATTAATCATGTCATGTGTGCATATCAAATCTACTGACCAGAGAAATGTAGGAATACGTCTATGCCTACATGAGTACATGGATACTACCTGCACCTCACCCACATGCTTCTCCATCTTGTATGTACTACATACTCAGGATTGCCGTCTAGGTGGACACCACATGCATATCATAATAGCTCATTACATATAAACAGCTCAACAGTATTTCAAAATATTCAAAGCATGTAACACAACATGCATAAACCCATCCCCATGGGACATGGTGGAACATCAAAATGGCTAAACCGAGGACACGAAAGCTTACCTTGCAAGCTAGCTATCCAAGCCAAGAGTCCAACCACTCACTAGTCCACAAACAGCAGTATCACAATCTGATATGGACCATTAACAAGTCAATATTAATGCATCACAAGCATACAACTTAAAGACTACGCCTTTCCTTTACGTTTTACGTCTTAAGGCTTCCAACAAAGCCATAAGCCCTTAATCATATGATTCTGACTTAGTCCATTTATTACAGAAGTTCAACTTCCTTAAACTAGGGTCCACACACACCCAATAGCTTACTGTTCATACAGTAAAGCTACTGTCTGCGCAGAACCCAGGATATCCGGATATCGGAAGGGGCATATCCGGATATGCCATATCCGGATATCAAACTGGACATATCCGGATATGTCATATCCGGATACCCCAGATCCCATATCCGGATATCAATATCCGGATACCATATCCGGATACTGATATCCGGATATCTGTTCGACAAATATCCGGATATCTCAAGACAGAATGCAGTTTCTGCATTTCGTGAATATCCATCCCAAAGGTCCAACTTTTAACACATGTACACGTTAAAGCATGCATCTTTAGTTCATTTTAGGTTCATATACCTTATACCCTCTTGTTTACTCATTAAACATGGTCAAGACATCAACTTTAAGCATTATAAACCCATGATCATAGTGAGGTAACTTACCAAAGTTCAAAACAGAGGCAAGTTGTGCTCTTGGAGCCCTCTCAAGACACTTCCAACTCAGCCTAAGTATGAGCACGGAAATGGCACTTCAAGGTGGGTTCTTGCACCACAAGAAGGCACTTTGAAGCTTACAATGACTACCACAAAGTAGCCATCACTAAAGCTTCAAGTTCAGCTCACTAACCTCACACACACAGCCTTCTCAACTCAGAAAAGGTTGCACCACCCTCACCCAAGACACACTCTAGTTGCTTGGAAGGAGGAATGGTGAAGAAAGAAGAAGAGAAGAAGAAGAAGAAGAGGAAGGAGAAGGAGGAGAAAGGAAATGGCAGCTGCAGCAACAAAGCCCCCAACGTAGGAATATTAAAATCTAGGGTTTTGTGCCCATAATGGGCCTATATATAGGCAAGGCCACCAATCGCGCAGTATTAGCCTTAATCGCAAAGTAAAAGATCTTGATCCCAAACTTCGGATTCTAGACCTACGCATTTTTCTAAGATTTGTCATATTTTTATTTTATTTTTCGGAGCACCTTTCCGGTACGCGCTTTTCCATAGCCAGTATCAGTTCTGGCATCAGATTACGTCATTTTGACTTGAAACTTGTTTTACAAGTCCTACATAATATTCTAGTAATTATCATGCATTCGTTATAATTTTCCGGGATACTTTTCCGGTACGCATTTATACCGAGTAGCAGAACCGGTATCTGCGCTTTTCTTCCGAAAAGCGACTTTCAGCATTTTTACTCACTCAATATAATTATCTAAGCTCATTAATAATTATTAGGGTCAATTATGGAATTATTTCCTAATTATCATAATTAATTCGCTAATTAACTTAATTAGCGGTGCGGGTTCTTACATTCACCCCACCTTTTTAAGGATTTTGTCCTCAAAATCAGAAACATACCTGTCTCGAAAGTCGGGATACTGTCGGAGAAGCTCATCCTCTCGCTCCCAGGTACACTCCTCAGGACTACGCCCAGTCCACTGCACCTTGACCATCGGAATGATCTTGCTTCGAAGCTGTTTCTCGCCTCGATCGAGAATCTTGAGTGGTCCGACGGGAGTCTTTAGGTTCTCCCGAACCTCCACATCATCCGGCTGCACCACGTGCGAAGGATCTGCTATGTACTTTCGAAGCTGTGACACGTGAAACACGTCGTGGATGTTGGCTAGGTTCGGAGGTAAGGCGAGTCGATAGGCAACTGGTCCTACTCTACCAAGGATCTGGTAGGGCCCAATGAATCGCGGGCTCAACTTCCTCACGCCGAGTGCCCGTCCAACACCGGTGACAGGTGAAAGTTTCACAAACACGTGCTCACCCTCACTGAACTCCAGTGGTCGATGCTTGACATCGTAGTAGCTCTTCTGACGATTCTGCGCCTGCTTCAACTTTTCCCTGATCATCTGGATCTGAAGGGTAGTATCTTGGACAAAGTCCAAGCCGAATAGCTCTTTATCTCCAACCTCAGACCAGCAGGTAGGAGTCCGACACCTCCTACCATACAGCGCCTCGTAGGGTGCCATGCCCAGACTAGCATGAAAACTGTTGTTGTACGAGAATTCAACCAACGGAAGGTACCTATCCCATGCAGAACCCTGCTCCAACGTGCAAGCTCTCAACATGTCCTCCAATGTCTGGATGGTCCGCTCAGTCTGTCCGTCAGTCTGAGGGTGATAGGCGGTACTCAATCTCAACTGCGTACCAAAAGCCTCCTGCAGCGCCTCCCAGAACCGAGATGTGAACTTCGGGTCCCTATCACTGATGATACTCTCGGGCACCCCGTGAAGCCTCACAATCTGGCGGACATATAGCTTGGCCAACTGCTCTGTAGTGAAGCTCACCTTCACTGGAAGAAAATGGGCAGACTTGGTCAATCTGTCCACAATGACCCAGATAGAGTCACAACCGGCCTGAGTTTTAGGCAATCCCACCACGAAGTCCATGGAAATACTCTCCCACTTCCACTGTGCAATTTCAAGAGGTTGAAGTTTACCAGACGGTTTCTGGTGCTCGATCTTCACTTTCTGACATATCAGGCATTTGGACACGTAGACGGCTATGTCCTTCTTCATGCCCGGCCACCAAAAATTTCTCTTTAAGTCTTGGTACATTTTCGTGGCACCAGGGTGGATAGTAAAACGGCCCTTATGAGCCTCTGTCATAACCTCTTCGGTCAGTGGCCCTCGAGGAATCACAATCCTCTTCTGAAACAGCAGCAATCTGTCATCGTTCCAAGACACACCGTCCTGGTTCTTCACATAATCGAGGCACTCTCTTTGCACTTGCGCCTCTTTGATCTTTTCCATCAGCTCATTGATCACTTCTGCTGTCTCCATTTCGAGCAGTGCGCCCCCAAACAAGGAGTTCACTCTCAAGTCTCTGAACTTCTCGATCATCTCGTAATCGTTCATCATTAAGCTGGATAAGCTCACGGATTTCCGACTCAGAGCATCGGCTACCACATTGGCCTTGCCAGGATGGTACCTCAACTCAAAATCGTAGTCCTTCAAGAACTCCATCCATCTTCGTTGTCTCATGTTCAACTCCTTCTGGTCAAACAGATATTTCAGGCTCTTGTGATCACTGAATACAGCAAACTTCATGCCAAACAGGTAATGCCTCCAAATCTTGAAAGCAAAAACAATGGCTGCCAACTCCAAGTCGTGAGTCGGGTAGTTCTCCTCATGAGGTTTCAACTGTCTTGAAGCGTAAGCAACCGCTTTCCCTTTCTGCATCAGTACACAGCCAAGTCCTTTACCAGAGGCATCGCAGTACAACTCGAATTGCTCCGCAGGATCAGGAAGAACTAACACTGGAGCAGTAGTCAGTCTCTCCTTTAACTCCTGGAAACACTCCTCACACTCATGTGTCCACACGAATGGAGTCTCCTTCCGGGTAAGGCGAGTCATCGGTAGCACCATCTTGGAGAATCCCTCTATGAACCTCCGATAGTAACCTGCCAAACCCAGGAAGCTTCTTACTTCTGTAACCGTCTTGGGCCTCTCCCAATCCATCACGGCCTCAATCTTGTTA
The DNA here is from genome assembly GCA_032173675.1 of Gastrolobium villosum. Classification (NCBI taxonomy): domain Eukaryota; kingdom Viridiplantae; phylum Streptophyta; class Magnoliopsida; order Fabales; family Fabaceae; genus Gastrolobium; species Gastrolobium villosum. The sequence goes on along the minus strand of JAVKPL010000185.1, from coordinate 33,143 downwards.
GGATCAACTGCAACTCCATTAGCAGAAATCACATGACCCAGAAATTTCACCGCCTTGAGCCAAAACTCACATTTTGACGGCTTAGCATATAGCTTTTTCTCTTTTAGCACTTGCAACACAATCTTCAAGTGCTCGGTATGCTCCTCCTCCGTCTTGGAGTAGATCAAGATGTCGTCAATGAAGACGATCACAAACTGATCCAGGTACGGCTGGAAAATCCTGTTCATGTAGTCCATAAACACTGCGGGTGCATTGGTGAGTCCGAACGGGATCACCAAGTACTCGTAGTGCCCGTACCTCGAGCGAAATGCTATCTTTGGGACATCCTCCGGCTTTACCCGTATCTGATGATAACCGGACCGGAGATCAATCTTGGAATACACACAAGCACCCCTGAGCTGATCCAGCAAATCATCAATGCGTGGAAGAGGATACTTGTTCTTGATTGTCACCTTGTTCAACTGTCTGTAGTCGGTGCACAACCGCATGGTCCCATCTTTCTTTTTCACAAATATGACCGGTGCTCCCCAGGGAGACACACTCGGCCGAATAAAATCTTTTGCTGAAAGCTCCTCGATATGCTTCTTCAGCTCCGCCAACTCTGGTGGCGACATCCGGTATGGAGCCAACGATATAGGCCCCACACCAGGCAATAAGTCGATGGAGAACTCTATCTCCCTCTGCGGTGGAAACTCAGGTATCTCCTCAGGAAACACCTCGAGGAATTCCCTCACCACAGGAATGCCAGTGAGATCCTCCTGTGTCCCACTCACCAAACCTCCCAACATGACATAGCCAAATGCCCCTGCTCTCAAGGCCCTCCTCGCCTGCAGGACTGAAATGAACGGTGAGGAACTGGCTGTGGACCCACCCGGAGACATCACCACTTTCTTGGCACAGCAATCAATCATTGCACAGTTTCTGGACAACCAATCCATGCCCAGAATAATTTGAAGGTTGGCCATCGGTAATCCTATCAGATCTACCAAGAAGTCACGGCCATCCCACTGAAACGCTACATCGCGATGAACAGTGGAGGTCAAACATTTTTCTCCGGTGGCGGTGGTCACCCGCATCGGTGGAGAAAGCACATCACTGGGCAACTCAAGCCCCACAGCAATAGGGGTAGCAACAAAAGAGTGCGTTGCCCCGGAATCAAATAAAACATCAATAGCTGATCCACCAATGGTAACAGTACCTCTGACCAGGTTCGGAGCTCTGTCCGACTGCTGACGATCAAGTGTGTAGACTCGTCCGGTGGTAGGTGGCACGGCTGGTGCCCCAGTAGGAACCATCTGCAACGGCACAGCCTGCACTGCAGCAACTCTCGCCGTCGGGCAATCTCTGGAGTAGTGGCCCTCCTTGCCACACTGGAAACATATCAGCTGACCGGTAGAACACGGCCCGAAATGTGACTTCCCACATCCCGAACATCTGGGAGCAGGAGGTCTAGCGAGCAGCAGTCTTTCTGAACTGATTCGGCGCTTGCTTAGCCGCCATCTGCTTGCCCTTGCCCTTGTTCGCAAAATTTTTACTCTTCCAGGGAGTGGAACCGCCGGTACCCTGTGGTACCTCCATCTTGGCCTTCTTGGCCTTACTCGTGCTGTAGAAGTCCTCAATATCACGACACTGCTGAACCAGTGTCCCAAAATCTCTGGATGCAGACCCAGCTAAGTAACCAGCAATATCCTCATTAAGTCCCCTGCGGAACTTAGCAGCCAAGAATGTAGGAGTAGGCCTCGCCATCCTGAAGTGTGAAAACTTCACCAGCTCATTAAACTTGGCCAGGTACTCGTCGACAGACAACGAGCCCTGAACCAATCGGTCAAACTCTCCCTGCTTCCTCTCCTGTGAGTCATAAGGGAAGTACTGACCCAGGAAGCTCTCCTCGAAGAATGGCCACGTCATCACATGACCCTGCATCTCGTAGACCTGAGAAAGGTTGGTCCACCACTCATGGGCCTCGCCCTCCAGCATATAAGTGGCGAACAACAGCTTCTGCGGATCGGTGCACTGCATGATCCGGAAAATCTTGTCTAGCGCCTGAAGCCATCTAGCAGCAGCAATGGGATCATACGATCCGTCGAATGAAGGTGGCTTATGCTTGCGGAAAGCATTCAGCCGGCGATCGATCTCATCACGATCCTCAGCAAGTACGGGGATAGTCTGCATAGCCCCCGTCAAATGACTACCCTCACCCATCTGGCTCTGGGTGTCCTCCTGTTGACTAGGCGGAGGTGGAGGCGGTGGCGGCGGTGGAGGTGGTGGAGGACCCTGGCCCGCAGCAGGACCAGCCCTCAGCTCCTCCAACATGACCCTCATCATCGTCATGTTGGCCATCCGGTTCTCCTCCAGAACCTCTGCCGTGGTTTGCCGGTTCGCATCTCGAATTGCGTCCAGCATCGCCCGGTTCGCCAGCCTCGTGGCTTCCTGGTCGGCTAGTCGGGCCGCCTGCATCTCAGCCAATGCAGCCAGGACAGGATCCGATTGATCCTCGCTAGTACTCGTGTTCCTCCTTGGTGGCACCATGACTCTGCACAAGTTACACAAAGAATGAGTTGATCAGGCCCACGCCATGTGGTCACATATGCATTATCGTAACGCACACCAGTCAGAGAGAACACAAAGTAGACACGCAACGACATATCCTAAGTTATTGCAATACATACAGGCTTTTCCCTAGAAAGTGCTCTGATACCATAAAATGTAACAGCCCGTGTTAACCCGGTCTGTTAACACACTATCGTATTAAGCCACGCTTAATTAAAATGCGGAATAACTTTTTTCTTTAATTCAATTATGACGTCATTAACTTAACCAACTTGATTACTTAATCATTTTCATAAAAATACTGCCTGTATGTAAATTGCAAGACATCTAACTGGAATACCTCATATATAAGTAATAGTGAGTATCTAAGGCCACAGGTCTACACAAGTAGCCTGGGTCAAAATCCTGATACTTTAATTACAACATTAACGTAAAAGGACAAAAGCACAATCATGTGGCATGGACAAACCCCATGCTCACCAAATAAGGCAACAATGCCCAACAAACAGTCTCAACATAATCAGCAGAAAACATAAACAACAGTCGGAAAACATAGCAGTAAATCCAGCACATCATCAATCAGCTCAGCTCTGGCCTCCTGCCACCTGAGCCCTCAACATTACCTGATCCTGAAATAAGCGTCCCCAAACGTGGGGTGAGATCTCTAACAAGAAATCTCAGTAAGACAAGGGGTCCTCAAGGAGTCTCCACCCCAAGCTCACTTACATGTGTAATATAAGTTCTAAAAACAGTATTTACAATATAAGTTCCAAATCATGCGATGCAGCAATTAATCATGTCATGTGTGCATATCAAATCTACTGGCCAGAGAAATGTAGGAATACGTCTATGCCTACATGAGTACATGGATACTACCTGCACCTCACCCACATGCTTCTCCATCTTGTATGTACTACATACTCAGGATTGCCGTCTAGGTGGACACCACATGCATATCATAATAGCTCATTACATATAAACAGCTCAACAGTATTTCAAAATATTCAAAGCATGTAACACAGCATGCATAAACCCATCCCCATGGGACATGGTGGAACATCAAAATGGCTAAACCGAGGACACGAAAGCTTACCTTGCAAGCTAGCTATCCAAGCCAAGAGTCCAACCACTCACTAGTCCACAAACAGCAGTATCACAATCTGATATGGACCATTAACAAGTCAATATTAATGCATCACAAGCATACAACTTAAAGACTACGCCTTTCCTTTACGTTTTACGTCTTAAGGCTTCCAACAAAGCCATAAGCCCTTAATCATATGATTCTGACTTAGTCCATTTATTACAGAAGTTCAACTTCCTTAAACTAGGGTCCACACACACCCAATAGCTTACTGTTCATACAGTAAAGCTACTGTCTGCGCAAAACCCAGGATATCCGGATATCAGAAGGGGCATATCCGGATATGCCATATCCGGATATCAAACTGGACATATCCGGATATGTCATATCCGGATACCCCAGATCCCATATCCGGATATCAATATCCGGATACCATATCCGGATACTGATATCCGGATATCTGTTCGACAAATATCCGGATATCTCACGACAGAATGCAGTTTCTGCATTTCGTGAATATCCATCCCAAAGGTCCAACTTTTAACACATGTACACGTTAAAGCATGCATCTTTAGTTCATTTTAGGTTCATATACCTTATACCCTCTTGTTTACTCATTAAACATGGTCAAGACATCAACTTTAAGCATTATAAACCCATGATCATAGTGAGGTAACTTACCAAAGTTCAAAACAGAGGCAAGTTGTGCTCTTGGAGCCCTCTCAAGACACTTCCAACTCAGCCTAAGTATGAGCACGAAAATGGCACTTCAAGGTGGGTTCTTGCACCACAAGAAGGCACTTTGAAGCTTACAATGACTACCACAAAGTAGCCATCACTAAAGCTTCAAGTTCAGCTCACTAACCTCACACACACAGCCTTCTCAACTCAGAAAAGGTTGCACCACCCTCACCCAAGACACACTCTAGTTGCTTGGAAGGAGGAATGGTGAAGAAAGAAGAAGAGAAGAAGAAGAAGAAGAGGAAGGAGAAGGAGGAGAAAGGAAATGGCAGCTGCAGCAACAAAGCCCCCAACGTAGGAATATTAAAATCTAGGGTTTTGTGCCCATAATGGGCCTATATATAGGCAAGGCCACCAATCGCGCAGTATTAGCCTTAATCGCAAAGTAAAAGATCTTGATCCCAAACTTCGGATTCTAGACCTACGCATTTTTCTAAGATTTGTCATATTTTTATTTTATTTTTCGGAGCACCTTTCCGGTACGCGCTTTTCCATAGCCAGTATCAGTTCTGGCATCAGATTACGTCATTTTGACTTGAAACTTGTTTTACAAGTCCTACATAATATTCTAGTAATTATCATGCATTCGTTATAATTTTCCGGGATACTTTTCCGGTACGCATTTATACCGAGTAGCAGAACCGGTATCTGCGCTTTTCTTCCGAAAAGCGACTTTCAGCATTTTTACTCACTCAATATAATTATCTAAGCTCATTAATAATTATTAGGGTCAATTATGGAATTATTTCCTAATTATCATAATTAATTCGCTAATTAACTTAATTAGCGGTGCGGGTTCTTACAGGTATGGCGCTGGAGATTCTCTAATTTTGCTGTTGTATGTAGATGACATGTTGATTGTAGAGCAAGACAAGATGAGGATAGCCGCCTTGAAGAAGGCGTTAAGCTCGTCCTTCATGATGAAGGACCTCGGTCCTGCAAAGAAGATACTCAGAATCAAGATTATCCAAGATCGACCGAGATGTTGAAGATCTCATACTAATCTGTTGTCGGAAGTTTGATGTATGCAATGGTATGTACGAGACCCGGCCTGACTTATGCTGTTGGATGGTGAGCCGGTATCTGTCGAACCCCGGCAAATAGCACTGGGAAGCTGTCAAATAAATTTTCAAGTATCTCAGAAGAACAACAAATCTATACCTCTGATTTAGCTTGAGGGCTTTACGGATGCTAATTTAGGGAGAGATTCTGACTCGAAGAAGTCGACAATGGGATATTTGATGACTTTTGAAGGAGGAGCTATCTCCTAGCAATCAAAATTGCAGAAGAGTTTGACACTTTCGATGATCGAGGCCGAGTACATAGCTGCGACTGAGGAAAATAAAGAAATGTTGTGGATGAAGAAGTTTCTCTTTGAACTCGGCCATGATCAAGACAAGTACAAGCTGAAATGTGACAATCAAAACACAATTCATCTTGCGAAGAATTCGACCTATCATTCTCGCGCTAAACACATTGATGTGAGGTATCACTGGATCCAGGATGTGGTAGAGGATGGACAGCTCGAACTCGTCAAAGCGTACATCAACCTCAATTGGTCCGACATGAAAACCAAGCCGATACCAGCAAGAAAATTTGAAGACTGTTGTGAATGTCTAGGCTGCTGCTGATGCAAACGCATTAAAGTCGGAAGGGGGAGAATTATTGGGTTTTTCCTCCTTAAATGCTACCAAGGCCTAATGTTGGTGAGTGAGACTCAAGAAACTTAGGACTCAAGTAACCCTACTCCCCACTTTTGATATTTTAGAATTTTCCCTCTTCTTCTATATAAGCTTGTGTTATTTGAGAGGTTAGGGTTAGACATTTTAAGAGCACCTCTAGCGAGAAGCTTGAGTGGTTAGACCTCCTTTGGGAAGTTTGAGAGAGTACCACCATTGTAGGTGAGGTTTGAGTGTACCACCATTTTTTGTGAAGTTTGATATCTTGTTCCCATTATTTTCATAGTGGAAGTTTGATTCTAGACTAGTGTCCCGTGAGTTTTTACTGCTTCACATTAGAGAAGGTTTTCTCACGTTAAAAACTGTTTATCTTTCTCTCTCTCCTCTCTCCTTTTTATATATTTGCTTCTGCTGCATATAGGATGACCTAGTGAGTTCAGTCCACCTCTCTGATAGCCGAGCTCCAAACTCGACGTTTGATTTCTGCAAAAGACTTCTAAGCCAAGATTGAGGGACCAAATTCGTCCCAATATTTTTTCACATAATTATGGATTTTGTTACAAAAAGAACCTCCACAAAAAGTAACGACACCCTTAAAAGAAGCATAAAAGGTATAAGCTGTGTCTCTTGCATAAAGTCAGTGCAACCCACCCTCATAGGTGGCTCCTGCAAGGCATGCATAGAACCCATTCTCCCGCTTTATTACTGGTTCCTACATTGTGTGTACGACCTACTTTCCATGCATGCTTTCAGTTTTAGGAAACCGGAATATTTCCACTTCTGCATTTCATTATTCTTTTATTCCGTGATAGGGAATAGAAAATTAATATGCAAAAGAAAGGACAGGACTTCTTCTATAATTTTTTATATTCTTAAACTTTAGCCACTTTTCACTGTTGAAGAACCTTTTCTGTCTTCATCAATTAGGATGTTAATGAGACTTTATAACTTTCCACCTTGAAGCCATAATGCAGGTTGGAACTATCAAAGCGAAAAGTTCAGGGGACAGAAAAGGTTGAATTTTAACGTTTATTATATATCACTTCCATTTCAAATGTTTGCAACTTGCCAAGACTTCAATTATATGTGGTAAAAAAACAAAATTGAAATGATGGATGGTTATGCTTTAGGTTCCCTTTTACTTGAGCACTTGCCTAACTAACATTGTATTTGCTTCATTCATTTGATAACTTATAACTTAAAAGGTGACATGTTAGGTAAAGTCATCAAGAAATCTATGCTGCAGCCTCAGCTAGCACATAAGAAACATATATATAGTAGGCGGTACTATTCTTCAACTTATGGTCCAATAAGCAATTGATGAACTCAAACCATGTCTGTCACTACTTAATTATAGTGTCACTGGATCCACTCGTGCACTTTTTATTGGCTGAATTGTTATTTAGACCACAGATTATGGGCGTTTTATGAACTTCATATATAATTGAGGAAGACTATATAATAAAAAAGAATGTGTGAGGGGAACATATATTATTGAATCAAGGACTTGTAGGTAACGGAAAGCTTTTAGCAACAAGGTTGGCATAATTATTGGGAAATCTAGTGGGAGTAATGCAATCTCATAAGAGTACTACTCAGTGGTGGTTTGAACTTGATGTTAAAAGTTTAATTTTTTGGAAAAACATTTTTTAATTTCACCACTTAATTAAAAGTTTAATTGAGAAAGTAATATGTATATCTTAAAAAAAAAAAAAAAGAATAATAGTACTCTTCTTGTTTAGCAATTCATGACTCAGAATCTGAGACCACTAAATTATACCCTTTCACTAGTTTAATCTGCAGGTACTAAGTGATATTTGTATACTTTCATCAAAGTATGGTCTTGGCCGTACTTTAGTTATGCATGCGTATAGCTATCTAAGAATATACCATATCCTCATGTTAGCATTTTTTTGGGACCAGTAAATTTGGACAGCACTGCAACTGTACGAAGATACCTAATGGCACCAACCAGGGCTTAAGCATATGCTAGCAATCTGGAAATTGCACAACATTAGAATTGAGACCCAACATCTATAGGTTGTTGCAGGGTCATAATTTGTGTTTGCAAGACAAAGATTGAATTTAGTGATGGAGGGTTGGTTTCTTTTGAAAAAGATAAAGAAGAAATAAAAAGAAAACTTATAGGTTCTGCTTTTGATAATTTATTTTACAAAATATTGTGCGTTTATCCAACTTTGTTCTTGACCCTTTTCAGTATGAACTCACCCCAGATAAAACCTTGCTCATATAGTTTTTTCGTTCTTCAGAAAGTTGGCTAACACGTTCAAAAGTATAAATTTTATTGCAAAAGTGCCAGGGAGGGGGATATGATATAATAATGAAATTTAATACTTTATATTATCGCATCACTTAGAGAACTCAAACATAATAACTTAGCACGACCAATTTTTTTTTACACTCTCAAAATCCTCCTCCACATGTCTGAGGAATGATGACAAGATTAGGTTTCTTGAAAATAACGACATTTTGAAATTCAGTTGTTAATACGGAAACTGTTTTATCTTGAGTAATTACTCCCCTTTTCTTGAAGTTCACTTGTAATATATATTTTCATTCTCCTAGCACTTCTTTTGTAAACAAACTTTCTATCTCATAAGGCATATGCTTAATGGACCTTGTTTTAATACTTCACCTTACAGGGAACCCTTGATGATGAATCCTTTTAGCCTGTTTAATTTGTGTTTATAGATTTTTAAAAAAAAAACCAAATGGTGGTAGCTCAGTTGGCGCATGAGAGCTAAGCAGGTGAGGGTGAGAGCATGTGTTCGAATCTCCCCAGTACCACCTTTTGGAGGGGTTTAAAGTCTTAATATTGGACCCGTCCAGAATCGGATTAGTTGCGAAGCAATGAACCGATTGGAATATTTCCAAAAAAAATAGATCTTTTTTAGTATGTCTTGGGAGAAATGTTTTTAAGTTTGATGTTTGTCATTTTAAATGACATAAATTATGTCATTTTAGAAGAGAGATACAAGGAATAGAAACCATGAAAGAGAAAATGTGATCTTTTTTAATTTAATTTTTAAATAAAAAAATATTATTTTGTGTCTATCTCTCTCAAAATGACATAACTTTATGTCACTTAAAATCAGAAACACTTCTCCCAATGTTTTGTTATCGAAGACAGTGGGAGATATTAAATCACTAGAGGTTTGAACCCATGTAAAGAAAAGAAGGGGTAGATGATCAGAATTATCACTGTGTAATTATAAATATTTAAAAATAGACTTGCTAGAACAGACAGAATGATATCAAAAGAGGAATTAAAATTCGAGCCCACAGAACGTGTCTCCTTAAGACAATTTGCCCCCTCACTGATGCCAAAGGTTGATGGACACTTATCTCTCAGGATATAACGGATTTCGTCTGAAGAGTTGCTGCACTACCAGTCAATAGCTCAAACGAACACAACAATATGCCGGAGGAAACTACACCGGAATCGGAAAGGAATATGCAAACCGGAAGGAGGAAAAATTCCGGCAGAGTATCAGTGCAGAAAAAATTGGATCCATTTTTTGAAGGTGTCAGTGTCTATTTGTAGATACTGACCGGTCACGATGAACAGTTGTCGGGGGCGGTGAACGGTCACCGGTTCGCGAAAGGTAAGAGCCGGTTCGGTTCAAAAACGCTAAAAAAACTGGCGAGTAGAAACGTCTGGGTTCGAAATTTTCGGAGGGAAGCAACGGATACATTTTTGGACAAAATATTAAAAAATCATTTAATAAAAAATTATTTTATTACACACATACGAACTGAGCCGGCCGGACAGTGGTGGCGTGCGTGGTGGACCAAAGCCCACCTAGCTCCTCCCCTTCACAAAATGCGTAGTAACCCAAAGGGCCAATCTAGGAAAGTGAGGTGAGAGCTTATAAACTCTCTCACTTCCTACTATTTGTCAAATGTGGGACTTGTTAATACCTACCCACACACTTCTTCATCTTCCCTCTTCTCTTTTCTTTATTAACTCACCTTTTACTCGTAACCAATCGATCGTTAACATAAATTCCAACATGTTTTTTAGCACATTTTGGGAGAAATGTGAGAAGTATGATTCTAAGCTTCGCAATTTCGTTTTCGATCACACTTTCTCCGTTTTTATTCTGCATCTCTGTCTGATATCTTCTTCCTCCAATTAATAAAGATATCCAAAAATATACTTGATCAACTAATAGTAAAGGCAGGATATAAAATGATTATTATCAAAATTTTAAAATCTTATGAGTGAATAAAGCTTTAATATAAAGACGCATGATAAGTAGAGAATTAGTGGTAGAATGTTCATTCAAACGACTTTCGGTCGTATAGAGACTCTCATATTATGTGATTATGTCATGTATAAATCAATTTTTTCAAAAGCTTAAGTTTCTAAGTAAAGGCACATCAATAATTTTATACTAAATTTCTAACAACATGCTTGAAAGTGACGTTCTGAAACTTGGGATATTTCTAACTCTAAATCTCAAGTGAATAAACAATTGCTGGGATCTTTGACATAAAAATAAAATAACTTGCTAAAATTAATATTTAAAGAAAATGAAGGACAGAATGTGGCCTTTCATAGCTCTAATTACGGGATTGTCTAGATTTATAATCACAACCCTGGTTCTATTACATACCACTATCAACATAATATGAATCTTAATTAAGATTTTACTAATAAGGTTACAAGATTTGGGAGAGGTTATACTTACTACTTTTTTTTCTTTTTTTCTTATTATTTCTTATTAACAAATCTTAACCGTTGATTTCCGTCAATTTAACGGTTATAATTTATTGAAATTAATAATTAATTAATAAGTGTGGTCCAATAAATTATAACCATTAGATTGACGAAAATCAACGGTTAAAATTTAGTAATAAGAAGTAATAAGAAATAAAGTAGTAAATATAATGTTTTCCTTTATATTAATAATAGTATGCTTCATCCGCTAGCTATCGGAATTTTGCTTACAATGATCAAACGACCAAGATCATCGGTCTCGGTACTTGCAATCAAATTAGTTAAAATTCATGACATATTAAACAGATAACTATGCACAGTCCACAAGGATGAACAATTATATATTAAATGTAACATCCCCCATTTAAATAAAAAAATGTTACTTATGTACTCTATTTTTTTTTCCTTTTTGAATAAAATAGTCTTTGTAAACTTTATTTTTCCTTCCCCGCCCAAAGAGCTTCTTCCTCTGATTCTCTCTTCTTTCTTTCTCTCAAAAGTTTCCTCTAGAAAATCTCAAACCCGTCATTTTTTTTTATTAAAGCAAAGGTCATTTTATTATTTATACACAATTTTTTAGGGTGTTACTTGGTTTGGTTACACTTTGTCTATTATCATTTATTTTTTCTCCTGATAATGACTTAATTGAACTCGAGATTTGTTTGAAGCTATAACCTTTTACCAATCCTAAATCAGTATAATACAATTTAGCATTATTATGAAGTCTAGATAGAGCAATAATCATAAAGGTAGCTAGGCTCCAAATAATAGTCTCCATACTATATAAAACGATATGTAGCTCCCTCTGATACTACTGTTTTCGTCGTTTCGTTTGTACTATGAAATCATAATGGGGAGAAATCAGACAACCACCGACAAGCCACACTTATATAGTTTTTAATTTATTTCTAACCTCACTATTATTCTCAATTCGTTTGATGTCCAGTAAGTGGGAACAAAGAAGAGAAAGAAAAAGTGTGTTCGAATATTTTATATCTTGTGGTTTCATTGACGGCCATATTGGTGGGAATTTTCAAGACTAAGGTTGTCTAGAGACCACGCAGCAACATCTGTCAATGTCATGAGTTAGGTAACAAATGGCAATTTTTATTTTTATTTTTTCATTTCTCCACCACTTCATCAATACTCGACTAATTTGGTTGAGTTGAGAAGTATTATATATGCGCTAAAATTTTTACTATCAAATTTTTAGTACAATCATGTACTTAGGACTCCAACTCAAGATTCGAAACAATCTCCTACCAATTTTTTTTTGGTATAAATCTCCTACCAATTAATTCATGTGATTAGTGGTACGACAATAATCCCTAGCACACCACTGCAAGAATTTTGGGAAATAAGGATTAAATTCTATATCATTTCATTACATAGACTCCCGTATCATGATACGGATTAACTTTCATAAAAATTAAAAATATTATATGAAAACACCTATATAATTTTGGGGTTTGTTTTTCTCATGTTGCATGAAAAAATAAATCCTTCCTACACATACCATAAAAAGGTGTGCCACTCATTTTTTTATTTTTTATTTTCTTTAAATAGATGGATCTCACACATAGTGTATCTATAACATGAGATTAGGATCTCCTACAACATAAGATTTATTTTTCCCATAGTTTTTTATATGGGACAGGATCCGTTTACAAATTTTTTGGAATTTTTTTACAAATTACACTATATTATCCCGGGAGAACATAGTGTAATTTGTAAAAATTTGTATTCTCTCAGAAAAATATAATGTAGTTTGTAAGAATTTGTAAACAAAATTTTTTTTGTAAATATAACCTATCCCTTTTTATATTATATCATGATACACTTCCGGTGACCATCTCAAAACAGGATCAAACTTTATCGGACATTTGGAATGAATCTTCTGAGCAAAGCTCATGCTTTGCAATGAGCAACATCATTTTTTGTGCTCTCGAGGTCATTTTCGTGGAATTTTTAATTATTTCTATTTAATTTTTATCTTTTTTATTTTTGTAAGGGTAGTTTCGTAATTCTTATTATTTGACCTTTTATTGTCTATTTAAGGATATTGTGAAGTCTAGTTTATTCAATTGTTTTTTATTAAATAAAGATCATATTAAAAACTAGTCTTACACTGAATCTAATTTTTTCTGTTTATTCCAGTCATATATGCTTTAGTATGTTAGGTGACATAGTATCATGGAGCTAAGTAGGCGTTTGGTAGAGGATAAAATATTTTTTATCAGAGAAATACAATTATTAGGTATATGGTGTGAAAGTGATTTTGATAAGAAAATTTAAAAAACAATTATTTGGTAGGTAAAAATATTACCTAGAAAATTGGATTAAAAAACACTTTCAACATTACACCAGGGACAATTTAGTCATCAATTTCATGCTCAATTTTTTCGATCCCCATCAAATCCAAAATACCACCATAAATATGGGTTTCTGGAACAGTGTTTCCAAAGAAATTTTGCAAACAAAATGGGTTGGGTGGGCAAAGCATTCTCCTACCTAAATTTTGTTAAATCTTCTACCAAACACAGTTAAGTTCAAAATCCATTTCAAGTTGCCTGGGAAAGAAACCAAACGCAATTAAGTGTTGAGAGAAACTAGTGTTTTAAGACACTACTATAACCAACAATTTGTCCAGTAAGTGTATACCGGTAGGAGTTTCTTTGTGCTACGATAACTAATTAAATAACGACTTACATTCCTAGACACCAATAGTGTAATTATTTTTATCTTGATTCCACCAGTCAAAAAAGCAATAAATACGCCATTTGAAGTGTTGGCCTTGCCAATGTTTATGCAAGAAGAATTGTGCAAGTATACGCAGGCACAAGTAATATAGGGCGTATCTGAGACCCCAATATCGTTCCCACAAGGAGCTTTCGGCGAAAAGTTCAAAAGTATAAAGTGCAATTTGTAAGAACCCGCACCGTTAAATTAAGAATTTAAATAATTTAATTATGAAATTAGAAATAATTCCATAATTGACTTTGGATAAATATAGAAAGATTAGAATAATTATCGAGAAGGTCAAATAATGCTTAAATCTCTTTTCTGAGGAAAAGTGTGGATACCGATTCTGCTTCACAATATAAATGCGTACTGGTGAAGTATTTCGAAAAATTATAATAAAAATATAAATATTCCTAGAAAAACATCTAGGTCAAGGATAACAAGTTTGGAGTAAAAATAATGAGCGGTGATGTTAGAACTAATATTGGCTCTGTATAAAATGCGTACTGGTAAAGTGTTGAGAAAAATTATAAGAAAAATATGATAATTCCTAGAAAAATGCCTAGGTTCATAATATTAAGTTTGGTGGAATAATGATCAGCAGAGCTATTAGAACTAATACTGTTCATTAGTGGGCACACCGGTAACAATAGAGAGGCACACTAACCTAGGTCAGAATTCTACACACTCCTACGTGATATTTAGCCGCTGCCATTGTGCCTCCACCTTGCCACCACCTTCCCTCTTCAAGAAAACCTCCAAGTGATCTTCTTTTCTCTTGACTTCTCCACCAAAACACATTGAACCCTCAAAAGCCTACATATTCCTTGTGAAAGAATTATTCTTAGTGGGTTTCAGGTTTTGTTTTGGGACATTAAAGGGCTTCCCCCCATTGTTGTGGAAGTGGAAATCTGTTCACCTCCATTGAAGCTTCAAGAATCAATCTTTGGGAAGAAAGAACCTACTTTATGTGGGATTTTCGTGCACCACCAAGTCAGTGACTTGGAGCACTTCCTAGGTCCTAAAAGCTTCACCATTTTTCTGATTTCAAAGGTCCTTAGGTAACTACAAGCCATTTCCTTTTTAGTTTCTTGAAAATGAGTTAGTTTGTGAAGTAAAGTGTGGCAACCATATTATATTCATCAGGTGGATATCTGGTTGATGGTCTCCTTACTCTAGTAGAGTGTCTTGTTTCCAGTTGGTTAGGCTGATGGTCCTTCTCATCATAAACCTCTAGCTGATCGGCATCTCCATTTTCTTCATTATTGCCCGCTAGGTCATGATCTTCTTATGTATTCCGATTGATATTTTCTTGAGTTGCTTCTCCCCTTGTTTTCGCTCGGACAGGAGGGATGGAATCTTCACTTCTTTTGGTAATTCGAACCTTGGGCTTCGAGATGTCTTTGATGGTCTTATCTTTATGGAAAATCACATCTCGACTTTTCACAACCTTCTTTTTGTCAAGACCCCAAAGTCTGTATCCAATTTCACAACTTGGTGAACCAAGGTATATGCACTTCTTTGTCTTAGTATCAAGCTTCGCCCTCTCATCCTTTGGGATGTGCATGGACGCCCGGCAACCAAACACCTTCAAGTGGTCATATGTTGCCTTCCTCCCAGTCCATACTTCTTCAGGGATTTCACCTTCAAGTAGTCTGGATGGTGACAAATTAATTAGATCAACAACATGTTAGACTGCTTCACCCCAAAATGACTTAGGTAGTTATGAGGGTTTTGACGAGTTTTGAGGGGTGTCTTCTCCAATCTTATACCTACTGCCCAACCATAAGCTTCAAACGGTCCACAATACTCTCCCTCGTTATCTGATTGGACTGCCTTCAGTTTCTGCCCAGACTCATTTTCGACCATAGCATGAAATTCTTTAAATGCTTGGAGAACCTGGTCTATATTCTCCAACAGATATACCCACAACTTGTGTGAGTGGTCATCGATAAATGAGAAAAAATATCGAGATCGACCGAGCGATCTCTCCTCCATGGAGCAGACGTGTAACAGCCCGTGTTAACCCGGATTGTTAACACACTATCGTATTAAGCCACGCTTAATTAAAATGCGGAATAACTTTTTCTTTAATTCAATTATGACGTCATTAACTTAACCAACTTGATTACTTAATCATTTTCATAAAAATACTGCCTGTATGTAAATTGCAAAACAACTAACTGAATACCTCGTACATAAATATAATAAGTGAGTATCTAAAGCCACAGGTCTACACAAGTAGCCTGGGTCAAAATCCTAATACTTTAATTACAACATTAACCTAAAAGACCAAAGTCAAACATGTGGCATGGACAAACCCCATGCTCACCAAATAAGGCAACAAAGCCCAATAACAGTCATAACATAAACTCAACAGAAAACATAAACAACAGTCGGAAATAAAAACAGCAGTCAGCATATCATCAAATCAACTCAGCTCTGGCCTCCTGCCACCTGAGCCCTCAACATTACCTGATCCTGAAATAAGCATCCCCAAACGTGGGGTGAGATCTCTAACAAGAAATCTCAGTAAGACAAGGGGTCCTCAAGGAGTCTCCACCCCAAGCTCACTTACATGTGTAATATAAGTTCCAAAAACAATATTACAGTATAAGTTCTAAAATCATGCGATGCAGCAATTAATCATGTCATGTGTGCTTTCAAATCTACTGGCCAGAGAAATGTAGGAATACGTCTATGCCTACATGAGTACATGGATACTACCTGCACCTCACCCACATGCTTCTCCATCTTGTATGTACTACATACTCAGGATTGCCGTCTAGGTGGACACCACATGCATATCATAATAGCTCATTACATATAAACAGCTCAACAGCATTTCCAAAATAATCAAAGCATGTAACACAGCATGCATAAACCCATCCCCATGGGACATGGTGGAACATCAAAATGGCTAAACCGAGGACACGAAAGCTTACCTTGCAAGCTAGCTATCCAAGCCAAGAGTCCAACCACTCACTAGTCCACAAACAGCAGTATCACAATCTGATATGGACCATTAACAAGTCAATATAAATGCATCACAAGCATACAACTTAAAGACTACGCCTTTCCTTTACGTTTTACGTCTTAAGGCTTCCAACGAAGCCATAAGCCCTTAATCATGTGATTCTGACTTAGTTCATTAATTACAGAAGTTCAACTCCCTTAAACTAGGGTCCACACACACCCAATAGCTTACTGTTCATACAGTACAGCTACTGTCTGCGCAGAACCCAGGATATCCGGATATCAGAAGGGGCATATCCGGATATGCCATACCCGGATATCACACTGGACATATCCGGATATGTCATATCCGGATACCCAGATCCCATATCCGGATATCAATATCCGGATACCATATCCGGATACTGATATCCGGATATCTGTTCGACAAATATCCTGATATCTCACGACAGAATGCAGTTTCTGCATTTCGTGAATATCCATCCCAAAGATCCAACTTTTAACACATGTACACGTTAAAGCATGCATCTTTAGTTCATTTTAGGTTCATATTCCTTATACCCTCTTGTTTACTCATTAAACATGGCCAAGACATCAACTTTAAGCATCATAAACTCATGATCATAGTGAGGTAACTTACCAAAGTTCAAAACAGAGGCAAGTTGTGCTCTTGGAGCTCTCCCAAGGTTCCTCACACTCAGCCTAAGTAGGAGCACGAAAATGGCACTTCAAGGTGGGTTCTTGCACCACAAGAAGGCACTTTGAAGCTCACAATGACTACCACAAAGTAGCCATTACTAAAGCTTCAAACTCATGCTCACTAACTACACACACACAGCTTTCTAAACTCAGAATGATGGCCACAATGCAGCCCCAAGGTTAACTCTCACCTTCACAAGTGTTTAAACAAGCATGAAAGGTGATAACTTGGCTAAAGAATGAAGAAGGAAGAAGAAAAAGAAGAAGAAGAAGAAGAAGAAGAAGAAGGGTGGCAGCTGCAGCCACTATTCACGTTCAATGTGCATGCCTAGGGTTTTGTGCCCACTAATGGGTCTATTTATAGGCCCAAGCCACTAACCGCGCAGTATTAGCCTTAATCGCAAAGTAAAAGATCTTGATACCAAACTTCGGATTCTAGACCTACGCATTTTTCTAAGATTTGTCATATTTTTATTTTATTTTTCGGAGCACCTTTCCGGTACGCGCTTTTCCATAGCCAGTATCGGTTCTGGCATCAGATTACGTCAATTTGACTTGAAACTTGTTTTACAAGTCCTACATAATATTTTAGTAATTATCATGCATTTATTATAATTTTCCGGGATACTTTTCCGGTACGCATTTATACCGAGTAGCAGAACCGGTATCTGCGCTTTTCTTCTGAAAAGCGACTTTCAGCATTTTTACTCACTCAATATAATTATCTCAGCCATTTATAATTATTAGGGTCAATTATGGAATTATTTCCTAATTATCATAATTAATTCGCTAATTACCTTAATTAACGGTGCGGGTTCTTACAAGACGTCAGTGTGGATAAGGTCAATAATATACCTTTGTCTCCTAGGTTGAGCTGGTTGGACAAAAGAAACTCTGTGCTACTTTCCAACAAGACAATTTGTGGAGCTCTCCAGCACATGCCTGTTCAAACTAGTAATCTGCTACTGTCGTCCAGGCAATAAGTCTTTCTTGCTCAAGATATCAAGGCCTTTTGGCTTATGTGGGCAAGTCGCTTGTGCCACAGCTCCACATTTACTTCATTCGCCCGGATTGCATTGGTGTCTCTTCCATTAATCTTTCCCTGCATCACATATAAGAAGACTTCCTTCTTTCCTCGGGAAACCACCAAGTTTCCCTTGGCTACTTTCCATCTTCCACTACCAAAGTAGTTTATTAATCCGACATCATCAAGCTTTTCGGTCGAGATTAGGTTGTCTTATATCTAGCCTCCTTCAAAAAAAGTCTGTAGCCAACATTGTTGTCATCGTTACTTCTCTGACTCCAATAATCTTACTGTAACTATTGGTACTCAGGATAGGCTCATACAGGTTTTTGCAATACAAGTGATCCTCCATCATGGGTCACTAATATGTAAAATTATCGGCTGTCAACTTTAACATATATCTGTCATGACAAATGTTGTCGCTAGTCTCTATCTCTTATCCCTCAGAATCCTTTATGATCAGGCTTTGATACCACTAGTGGGACTCGTCCCTCAAATTGTCAAATCGCGAAAGCAGTATTACCGATCAGCAACCACTATTAAAATTGATTGGTCTCACTTGTTTACTGGTCGGTTAATATCTTATAAGGAGAGCCGCGATAATCACCTACATCCATTATAGGGCTGTGCGTGGGTCAGGTCGGGTCAGGTTTTTGTGCCGACTCGACCCAACTTAGTTTTTATAGGTCAGGTATTTTGACTCGACTCGCTTTAATTTGATCTAAGTCAGGTCTGACTTGGTTTAGATTTTTTTGAACTAGTTGAGAACCGGGTCGGATCTGACCTGACTTGGTTTCTGAAGTGGGTCTGACTTGGTTTCTGAAGTGGGTCAAATCCGACCGGACCCTTTTTTACTAATGATGAAAATTTTGTTACAAAATTATTTTCTCGCTGGAATACTTTTTGTCGAAAAGCGACGAAATTTTTTCTATTATGAAATTTTTTACAAAAATAAGTTTTCTATCAAAATTTAGTTTTGGTCAAAAGTTTTGACGAAAATGATTTCCTCTATCAAATGTTTTAAACAAAAAAAGAATTCCGTCAAAAATTTTGACAGAATTTTTTTCGTTTAAAATTTCGATAGAAATGTGTTCTGATGAAAATTTCGACGGAAATTGTTTTGAGGTAAATGTTTCATTCGAAAATTTTGACAAAATTTATATTCTCTAAAGAATTTTGACATAATATGTTTTCCGTCGAAATTTTTTATCGAAATATTTTTTGTCAAAAAATTTTACGAAATTTTTTGACAAAAATGTGTTCCGTTGAAAATTTTGATGGAAATGTTTTTATTCAAAAAACTTGACGAAAATATTTAGTCGAAAATTTTCGATGGAAATATGTTTCACTAAAAATTTCGACGAAAATTTTTTTATGTCAAAAAGTTTAACAAAAATGTTTCTGTTGAAAACTTTCGCCGAAATTTGAATTCTGTAAAAAACTTTCGGTGGAAAAGTGTTTCTTTAAAATTTCGATGAATTTTTCTTTTTTTTGTCAAAAAGTTTAAAAAAATTGTTTCACTCGAAAACTTTCGCCGAAATTTGCATTCAGTAAAGATATTTTGATGAAATTTTTCTTCGTCGAAAACTTTCGATGGATATGTGTTTCGTTAAAAAATTTGACGAAATTTTTTTTTTGTCAAAAAGTTTAACGAAAATGTTTCCGCCAAAATTTGAATTCTGTAAAGGATTTTGAAGAAATTTTTTTCCGTCAAAAAATTTCGATGAAAATGTGTTTCGTCAAAATTTAACAAAAATATTTAGTCGAAAACTTTCGATGGAAACGTGTTTTGCTAAAAATTTTGACGAAATTTTTTTTGTCAAAAAACTTAATGAAAATATTTTCGTTGAAAACTTTCGCGAAAATTTGAATGCTGTAAAAAAATTTGATCAAATTTTTTTCCGTCAAAAAATTTCGATGGAAATGTGTGTCGTCAAAATTTTTGTTGAATATGTTTTTTTTGTGAAATATTTTGACGAAATTTAGATTCCGTAAAAAAATTTGACAAAAAAAATTTTGCGAAAAATTTTGATGAAAGAAATGTTCGTAAATTTTTTTGACGTAATTATTTTATGTTAAAACTTTTCTTTTAATGTACATAATGAGTATGAGTCAAGTTTTGGGTCCATGGGTCATTGTTAAAACGAGTCAGGTCTAAAACTGATCCAAATAAAAGTGAGTCAGTATTTAAATCAGTTAAACAAAATAGGTATTTATTGATTAAGTCAAGGCCAGATTGAACCAATTTTTGTGCACAACATTTGAGATGTAGAAGCACTTTCCTATTTAAACAAAAAAAATTGTTTGTTAATATCTTGATAATTTAATCTCGCAAATCAATGAGTTTGAGTTAAGATGATGCTTCATTTTTCAAGTGAATTAAATTTCAACTTACGCCTGTTTTATTTATTACTTCATGACTGGGTTGTATAATAATAATAATAATAATAATAATAATAATAATAATAATAATAATAATAATATAGTCTCATAGATTTTTAAATGTGTATCTATATGATTTTCTTTTGAATGACTCGTTAAGCACCTCAGCTCGTATTTAACTAAGCTCGAATTAAAAGAAAAAATTATCTCCAAAAAAAAAAATATGAGCTTACATTTTGTAATATTATAAAGGGAATAATATCTGTCATTTTAAAGGATATAAATTTGTATCATTTTAGATCTTAACCGTTGATTTCTTTCCATCAATGGTTATAATTTATTGAATTAAAATTATTAATTAATTAATACTAAATTTGACCCATTAAGTTTGACTTAATAGATTATAACCGTTGATGGATGGAAATCAACGGTTAGGATCTAAAATGATATAAGGTTATATCCTTTAAAAGGATGGATGTTTTTCCCTATTATAAATGTAATAAAATAATTCATAAACTTTTAACTGATAATATTTAAGCTTTTTGGATTACGTAGTTAATCCACGTAGTATACCAAAAATAGAAACTAAAAAAATGAAAAGTTATGATAAAATATTTATATATAATCCACGCTTGTGGAAACTTTTGAGAAGTGTTATATATTGCTGCGTCCATTACTAGTCATATAGGCTTGTAGCGTGGCCGAAGAAACCGAATTGTCATTATAATAATCGGGACAGCCCTTTGGATCAACCTAGCTATGGAGATTTGGATGGCGGCCCAATTGTTAGTTTTTGTACAAGAGTTAGAACATTTTCTTTCTTTTTTTCTTTTCTCTATGTTTCCTCTTCTCGAACTTCCTAATAATATTCTTTAATCCCACCCTAGTATGAAACCTCCATATGACTCTAGTTTACAAAAAAAAAATGGTTCTAAAAAAATTAAAAAATCATATAAATATGAGGAAGGTTATACTTACAATCTTTTACAATAATATCTTAATCGTTGATTTCCGTCAATCAACAGTTATCATTTATTGGGAATTAATAATTAATTAGTGAGTTTGATTTACAAAAAATAATAATTGTTGAATGACGGAATCAACGGTTAAGATATGGTTGTAAACGAAAATATGTTGTAAGTATAATCTTCCATGGCTTTAATGTTTCTACAGTGAATGCAGATAAGATATCTACGTTGGGTTGAAAAATTAAAAAATTATAATTAGAAAGACTATCATAACCCTGAAATAAACTATAATTATAAAAATACCTTGATTTTCATCCCAAAACGACGTAATTTTGGGCTAAATGTAGATAATTTATCTACATTGACTTTAGAAAAGACGAACCCTAAATATATATGGGTAAAGTATTTTTCCAGTCACTGAAGATAAGTTATCTCCTGTGACCCCCAAAACTACGTCGTTTTAAATTAATGAAGGGTGTTTCCATAATTTTAAGGGAATTAATAAAAGGTATTTCGATAAAATTCTTATGATAAAAAAATAAACAAAATTACAGAAATATCTTTCATTAATTCAAAATTACGTAGTTATGGGGTTACTGGATATAACTTTTCCCCATTGACTGAAGAAATACTCTACCCAATATATATATAGCTTTTTCTACGGTCAATGTAGATAACTTATCTACATTGATCCCAAAATGACGTCGTTTTGAGATGGAAATCAATGTATTTTTGTAATTATAATTTATTTCAGTGTTATAATAGTTTATTTCATTACAATTTTTTTATTTTTCAACCCAAAACAGAGCGAATGTAGATAACTTATCTTCATTCAATGTAGAAACATTAAAGTCATATATATATATATATATATATATATATAGGGTTTTATTAATCTCCTTTTACATAAGATAGTTATCTTATGCTGTAGAGAGAAAACAGGCGGGTCCCACCATTACAAGAAAAAAGAAAAAAAAGGCGGGGTACGAAAATCGAAGTGAGAGAACATGAGAGACGATACCTTATGTGAAAGGATAGTAATATTTCCCATATATATATATATATATATATATATATATATATATATATATATATATATATATGGGTTAGGGTCATTTTACATCTGTTTAAGTTACAATTTCAATCTTGACCATTGATCTAACTTATATCTAAAGGCTCGAATTATTTAGGAATGTGAGCCATTGAATACAAGTGGAATAATGATCGAGACTGAATGAAAGACTTCTAACTCTTACACCAGTGTAAGAATATCCTGCCCATATATAAACACACACATATATATGGGTCAGGATCATTTTACACGAGTTTAAGTTACATTTTCAACCTTATCCGTTGATTCTATTTATATCTAACGACTCAAATATTTTAATATTATGCGCCATTGGATACAAGTGGATCAATGCTCAAGATTGAGTTTAAGATTTCTAACTTCTATACCTGTGTAAAAATATCCTACCATATATATATATATATATATATATATATATATATATATATCAAAACATAATTTCAAAAGCCCAACAAAAACAAAAATGGGAGCAAATTCAACAAGCCTAATTCCAAACAATACTACAATACACATCAAAATAGACGTAAAGCACAAGCCCATTCACCCAAAAAAAAAAAAAAAATAGACGTAAAGCATAAGATAGGCTTGTATGGTTGAAAAGGAAATCTAAGAAATAGATGTTAGAAATTTTATATTTGGGCAATATTAATTAATGTTTTTGTATTTTTTAAAATAATCGGGTTAATGGATATTTCAATTTATTCAATTGTGATAAGCTCATTATGATCATGTTGAGTTGAGCTTTTGGCATCTTTTGGTATTGGGCCTAGTTGGTGGCACAATGTAGGCATTAGTGTTTGATTGGACTTCTGTGATGGGTAGACCCATCAGACACACTGTTGATTAGGGTTTTGCTAGGTCACATCTCTAGCCTATTTATATTGGGGTTAAGCCTAATGAGTCGTCATGCTCCCATCGCTGAAGGCTGCCATTTTGAAATAGATCATAGAGAGGAAGACTTTAGCCGTGAGATCAAGGTTCTTTGCTCAGTAGATAAGATGGCCCAATCAGGTACACAAATTCATCTCAGAAGATATGTGGTGTTTTATTTATCATACATATATAGGTCTTTATGTTGAATTATTGATGATAAAAAATTCTTACACTAGATCCATGAGGTTATATGGTATCTTCTCTAAACATAAAAGACATAAAAATATATAAGACATAAAAATGGATTGAAACGGCCTTTGCCCTTATAGGCAAAGAAGTAGTGTTCATTTGTTTCTAATGCTGCTTAGCATAAGGGGTAGAGAGCATTTGGGGTTATAGAATTTTCTTGAATAAATTTGCTTTCACTATAATTATATAGTAACAGCAGATTCATTGGAAAATCTTGATTTTTTCTTTCTTTCTTACACGTCTATTTACCAAAGGCATTTCTAGAACCTATCTTGCACTGACACGGGACACGACACGATACTCCGACACATTAATTCTAAAAAATGTTAAATTTCGATATGTTAGGACACGTTTTGATATTATATAATATTTTTAATTTATGTAGTGTATATTATATTTAGTATTCAATAATTTAACAAAAAAATAAAACTAAACTTATAATATCCATCAATTTTGCAAAGAAATACAATATATCCCAAATATTTATATTAAACTCAATATGCAACGCAACATAACCTTTGAGCTTTTTTTGAGTCTTGCAACGAGTGTCGATGAGTGTCGGGAAGTGTCGGACATGACACGTCGAATTTTTTTGAAGGTGCAGTATTTCATAGTCTATAACTCTCTTTACAAAGGGAAAGCACACGAATACTGTTCAAGCTAGATAGCTAGGCTTATCTATTTTACAATTTGGTATCCAGTTTTAACTGAATAATCAACTCCTGAACTAGTATTACGACCAAATTAGAGAGTTTGCTACCTCTAGAGAGCCAACTTTTTAGGCTAAGCATCGCTAAGTTTGAACACATCACGCTGTTTGTGATTATATATAGGGGTAGCAATTTTCAACATATCCACTGACAGTTTGCCCATTTTTAAATTTATGTCGTGTTTCGGTTGATAAAAATTGACCCAAAAAAATTCTTGTTGTGTTGGGAGTCAATCCACAAACCCGAAATTGACTCGCATTAATTTTCTCATAGGTTGTTCGTGTCGTATCGTAAACGGGTTATTCGCGTCTTATCGTGTCGTGTTGACTTGCATGATAAGTCACACATTTTGTGGTTGACAGATTATTTGTGTCATGTCATGTCGTGTCAATCTACAAAATAAACGATACATTATATGAGTTTGCAAGTTAATAGTGTCGTGTCGTGTCGATTCACAAAATAAATGGGTCATATTCGTATTGAAGATTTTAACCCAATTTCAAATTCATATTAAGTGTATTTATATTTATGTCGAATTTGTGTCACGTCATGTTGGGTCGTGTCGATCCAAATTGTCAAAAAAAAAAATATTATCTTCCCAATCATTTGAGCTAAAATAGGCTTTCCATTAAATAGCCAATTGTCTAATTGAGATGGTGCTAGCATCTCCAAGTCTCTTTTAAAATATTTCTTTTCCGCGTACTATTCCAACCCCAATTGAAGCATTTCTCTTCCTCCTAGCCTCTAGGAAATTACCATTTGGAAAACAAATTCCTCTTAAGATTCTCACCCACAAAACTCCGCTGATTCTTCAAAGCTCTCCATACTTCTTTATTTTAGCGGGGAACTCTAAAAGATTTGGAATTAACATCTCATGTATGAAAGATTTTAATCACCCAATGAGTATAGATTGATTGTTACAATTTTAATAATTAATTTTATAAATGAATGACTAATATATTTTATGGGTTTTATCTTTATCATTTTACAGGAAAAGTATTGTTGGTCCTGCAAAGAGAATATTTGGGAGAGAGAAACAAATATAAGGAGAGAGAAAACAATATCAATAGGCCCCATATCAAATCTTCTTTCCGCAGAGGAATCAACATTGCTTTTCATATAAATTGAGAAAGCTAAAACCCATATTTTATATGATATTATATTAAAAGGGACATGATCCGTTTAGAAACTTTTTGGAATTTTTTAAAAAATTATACTATATTCTCCCGGGAGAACATAATGTAATTTGTAAAAGTTTGTATTCTCCCGAAAGAATATAGTGTAGTTTATAAACAAAAAAGTTTGTAAATATAACCTGCTCCATATTAAAATAGAATATAAGAGAATTCATTCCCTAAAATGGCATGAGAAAAAGAGTAGAAAAAATTCTTAGATCCTAATGGTAGATGATAATTAATATTTATTTTATTTTTTATTTATGTCAAAATTCATATTATCTATGTTAGTATATAAAAGCTTGGTTTGTATTCCTTAATGAGTGAAGTATGCTACTGTGGAGGTGTTCTTATAAATAATGGTATGAAACAAAGGTTTTGGAGGAGTTACTGTGTGTGAGTATCTCACAGATGATAGAAAGAGGGGGATTGTGGAGTGGGCATAATAACTCTATAGTTAAGTAAAGTGACAATTCATAAATGAAATGGATACAAGATGTCTATTCAATGAGATAAAATATAGTGCACCCGGTGCATATGGGATAGGGTGGGGTGAAGGAGAGAGAGTGAAAGAGAAATTGAGGAGAGAGGAGAGAGAAAAGAAAAAAAGAAAAATACACGTGTCACTCTGTGAATGGAAGGACCATGAAGGGACGAGAGCGTATTAAAAATTTCCCTATTCAATGAATACAGATGGATACATATATGGGTTTCGATTTTCTTATGAAAATTTTCTCATGTTGTAGACACATCTTATGTTTACATCTATTAAGAAAATAAAAAAGCAAAAGAAAATATTGCACGAAAATTGAAGGGTCACTAGTAGAAGAAAACAACTCTCCTACAAGATGAGAAAATGTTTTCCCTACATATATAGGTGAGAATTAGGATATATTCCTTAAATTTAGGGAAAAATATTTATCCTTTTAAATGACAACTTATATCCTTTCATTCTCACAAAGAGGTGGGACCCACATCTTTATTTTTTTGTCAACTCTCTCTCCTCCTTTATCTATCTCTTTTTCTCTCTTAAGATGACACAACTTTACCTGCTTTAAAATGACACACACTTTACCCTTAGAAGTAAGAAAGAAGATGAGTTATAACTATTTTGTTTATAAACTTCATTGTTGGAGTTGGGTAGCACATCACCAAATGTACATTGGTAAGCTATTGGGGATGAGGTATCCTCCTCTACTATGAAGCCTATGATTAGATCCCTTCCCTTCAATAGACATTATAAAGGTTAGCCCATGGCTCTTGGTTGTGTGGCCGGTCCAGTCCAGAACAATCAATAAGTCACGTATATTATTTGTTAAAAAAAATATAATTTTAGGACTAAATGTTTATTATTTTTATGAATAAAAGTTTTAAATATTATAGTAGTTGTGATGTTTGTTTGTTTGTTCAATGATATAAAATTCTTGCATTGGTAATGACAAAATTTAAATTCATATTGTAATTAAAATCAATAGGAGTTAAACAAAAACAAAAACAAAAATCAATAGGAGCTATTCGGTGCATGCATTTAATTGCATAGTGATGTGTCACGTTTCTCCTCCAACGTGGCTAACCTATGTAATCATATCGGAAAATGGAAACTTGGAATAGGTCGTCAAAGCGTGCTACTTAAATTTGTGTTATCAAAAATAAAAATAAAAATTGTGTTTCAACTTTCAATCATTGCAATTAAAAAATGTAAATGACATTTTATTCTTTTTCCTGCGGGGGATGTTCAGAAATGTGAATGGTTTTGAAAATATGCACCGGTGGTCATCAACCACGTCAGAAAACAAATATTATGAAGAATAAAACAGCCAGCGCATTATGTATACTAGTATTATTCCCATTGGCAACCTTTGATGTTTTCTCATTCACCATGTTTTTAATCAAAGTGACTGTGATGTTACAAATATTTTCATTTTGATTTAGAGATTTATAATATGAATATGATGTGACTAATTGGAAAGGTTTTTGTTTTGGCATATTTAGACTCCCTATGTCCATCAAATTTGAAATATAATCTATATGAATCGATATCCTAATATCAGTCATAAATAAAAATAAATAAATAAACAAATAAGTAAATAGAAGTATTTTTCTTGAAGATGAGTTATCTTATGTTAATGAAACAAAATTATAAGAGAGATCTTAAAATCAGTGGCGTAGCCACTTGCAAACCAGCAGATGTCTTGGCACCTGCTTGGTTTTTCTTTTTTTACTTATTTTATATATATATATATATATATATGTTATATAATTAATTATAATTAACTAAGATAAAAGTTATAATTTGGTACCACCTAAATAGAAAATCAAATACTCAATATAAAGTAACAACAAATTATCTAAATGCGAAAAAATAATAAGGAACATGTATAGTATGGTTACTTTTGTGTTTTATCTTTTTATTTTTTTTTTTTTATTTTTTATCCTGAATATTTATTTTTTGTCTGCTTTATTCTAATCAGTTATGTTATTTATTCTTACTACTATTATTAAAAAAAAAAGACTTTTAAACTTAATCACAAAAATAATTAGTTGATCTATTTCAAAATTTGGGCCCAAATAAACCCATTTAAAAGTAGGGAAAAAAGTTTGTCCTTTAAAAGGACACAAGGTTGTATCCTTTTAGTTTTTGACACTATATCTTACGGGTAAAATATAGTTATAATATGAAAAATTGTTTTTTTTTTCTATTTCCTCAGTCACATCAGCTGACATGGAGAGAGAAAAAAATAATTTTCATGTTATAACTATGTCTTATCGATAAGACAGTGTTAAAAATTAAAATGACACAATTTGTGTCCTTTAAAAGGACAAACACTTAACCTTTAAAAGTAACAATCATGAAACCAAATGAATAACAGGACTACAATTACGGAATATGAAGGTCCATTGAATTATTGTGTTTTGGGTTATTGCACATAGAATTTATAGTCAAAAACTTAATTCCCAAATGTGAGAACTTTCCATCGTGCTTATGGCTGTTCTCTAACGTGAGATATTGAAAAATTAAAGGAAAAGAGATAATGAAAGAGGAGATGAAGGACAATGCTTATTATACATATAATTATTATATTTGTGTGTTTTCATATCCTTAATATAATTTTTGGTTTATTACTTATTATGTTGTGGGAGGAATGTGAAATTCTTATGTTTGAAATGTTTACCGAAAAGATTAGTGCATTTTTATATGTTTGTTTTGATATATAATCAACGACAATTGTTCATTTGAATTTTTAATATTATGTGACATTATTTAGTACATAATTTAGATAACTATATTATAATTCATAGTAAAAAAAATTCCTGATAACTTTGTGTAATTATAATAAATATTTTGATAATTTAATATATCAAAAATTTTGGCACCACTTAAATTTTGAGGCCGGCTCCGCCACTGTTCAAATGATTGAAGAAAAAAATAGAGGTGAGACACACCTTTATTATATGGGCTCTTATACCACGTTAGGATTTTTTTCGTTAAAATTTACCAATTCAGTATCTGGATGGTTGAAATTACGGGTGGGGGTCTTCAAGTGCCACGAGGCAGGGCGAGCGTATCTAAATGGCTTTTTTTTGTGGTTATATTAAAATGGCTTTTTTTCTCTTTCAATTGGTTAAGCATTTGATTTAGCTAGTTTTTTTGTTAGAAGCAATTTAACATCTGATGTTTGATGTTGATTGTAGGTTGAAATCAGTAACTTCAATGATGGTAAGCAGTGTGTTGAATGCATAAAAGTTATATGTTCGAACTTTTAAAGCAGGAGCTTTTTCTTCTACAAATAATGTTTTTATGGAAGTTAATTGGATGCTGAAGATTTGATAAATTCTTTGTTTAGATCACAAAGAAGAAGATGAAGCAGATGGAGTTTCCTTGCCCGTTGGTGATGTATCTTGTGGTTATTTGCATCTAAATTCTTGCCTATCCATGCTTATTTATTCAAGTAAGTTTTGATATTGTAAAAAAAAAACTCATGAATTATATATGGTTGTGTAGGCTGACAACGATAAGTTTGGGGATTCTGATTCTCCTATTTTACGATCAAGTGAAGAGAAAATGGAACATTCACTACTTGGGACGTGTTCTGGATTCATACTAGGGAGTTCCTCATATTCCTTCCACTCCTATAGCTTGGAGACAATGTTTTATAACTTGGAGACAATGTTTCCTCTGATTTATAACTTGGAGACAATGTTTTTTTATTTGTTATGTTGCAATGATGCTAAGTGCTCCCTTCTTACAGAGAAGTTTAAAAGGCTTTCCAGTTAAGTTTGGTCTTGTAGCATTGTATTTTTAAAACATTGTGTTTTTAAAAGGGAAGTTTTTTTATTAAAGTTATAAAGCTATTAAGAAATAATAATATTATAATGTCTTTTTAACAGGGACTATGAAAGCTCTCACCCCAAAAATCTTGTTAATATTTATAAATCTGGACCATGCCTATGATAGTAATGTGCAAGCTAAGCGAAAAAGTTAAAATGTAATACTAACAATATACCATTTCGGCTTTGCATGTTTTGCAGCATACACAGGGGTTCCTTTTCAGCCATGCACCTATTGTATTTAAATGAACAAATTTCTTTTCAACTGTTAAAAAGAATTAATATATTCTATCAAAAATTAAAAAAACAAATAGTACTAACTCTGGCATAGAACCCATGATTGTTAATAGCATTAATAATTCGTAGTAAAGTGCAAATTCTTAGTAAAGGCAAGGGAGAACATAAGGAAGTTAAATCAATTACCGCTGGGATAAAGAGGAAAGAGGACCGTTCGGCACTTAAAAAAAAAATTCAATTACTGCCGCTGGGGGGTTTAGGCGGCTCTCTCTCCAGAAAAAAAATAAAAAATTCAATGGGTGCCGCGGTAGTAGCTGTGCGTCATTTAGAGCCGTGGAAACCTCCCTGCGGCACTTAAAAACCCCAAACAGTAATATTTTAAAATTAAATACTAAATTCATAAATTTAAATGAAAATAACTCCATACACGTCAAACACCCTTATTATATGCTATGAAGCACCGATATTTCAAAAATCCTGACGTGTCGTGTCTGACACTTCCCGACACTCTCGGACACTCCCCGACACTTCAACATGCGTTATAAAAATTCAAAAAAAGTTTCAAAGGTTGCGTTGCGTTGAGTTTTTAGTTCAAATTATTAGATTCATTGGATTGCGATTACCATTTTATTGAATTTAATATAAATATTTGGGATATCTTATGTTTCTTTGCAAAATTTATGAATATTATAAGTTTAGATTCATTTTTTTGTTAAACTACTGAATATTAAATATAATATACACTACATAAATTAAAAATTATTTAATATTAAAACGTGTCCTAACGTGTCGAAATCCAACATTTTTTAGAATTAACGTGTCAGAGTGTCGTGTCGTATCGTGTCACGTGTCCCGTGTCGGTGTCTGTGCTACATAGATTATATGTGTATAGAAAGATAGATTATTTCATATTGAATGAGATAAATATAACAAATAAATAAAATAATAGAGGCCATAAAATACCCTTGCATCTGAAGGATTATGAACTCTACAAAGTCAGATTCTTATTCTTGAAGTTTAAATTTTCTTTACTTCAATTTTAACGAAATCGTCATATTTTGTTCGAATAATTAGATGATTGTAACAAACTTATTAAATAGAAGCGTCCACAATTGTAAGAAATTTGACAGAAAATTTCCAAACTTGTTGCCTCCTCTTCTTTTTCCGTCTCTAATCTTCTTCTTCTTTCTTCCCTAGATCTTACCCCTAACATGCACTGATGCTTTTATTGCTTTCTCCACCTTCCACAACGTCAGATAACACTCGCATGAAACACGTATAATTATTAGGGAAAACTTTACCAATATTCACGTGGTTTGCTTCAGAATCATCTATATCCGTGTGGTTTTTTAATCACATATGCCTCTGTGCTTTGTAAAAAAATAAAAAATCACAGGGGGGATATGTGATAAAAAAACATAGCCTTTTGCAAACCACATGGGTATATGTGATAAAAAAAATCACAGGAATATAAGTGAGTCTGGAGTAAACCACAAGAGTATTGGTGAACTTTTACCTAATTATTATAAGTACTTTCTTTGTGTACAAGTTAGAAAAACAAAAATTGATATGTAAAAAAGATTTGTGCACGCAATGGATATGGTTAGATATAATTAGTGTGAATAGATTAAAAGAAATTGAATCTGTATAATAATTAAGGAGTTAATGTTTCTAATGTAGGAGATAAATTTATCTTATATACACATAAAAATGTGTGGGGCGCTAATATTTTATTTTTCTTTCACTTTTTCTCATATGGGTCAGACACACTTTTATATATGTGGAAAATAAATTTATTTCATACAATATAAGAAGGAGAAAGTTATATTTACAAAAAATTTGTTTATAAACTCTTACAAACTACACTAAATATGACCAGTCATACTTCAATCAAGAGAGTATGACCAGTCATACTTAGTGTAATTTGTAAAAAAAATATTGTAAACATTTAACGTACCCATTAATTAAATGACATTCATGATGGATATCTTTTACAAACTATGTGTGTGGGTCAATATTTTATCTTACTCTTTTTTCTTCTCATGTATAGCCCCCACATTTTTATATGTGTGTAAGAGTTGATTTTTTTTTTTTTTACGAGAAACATTAACTCATTAATTAAATGACAATCATGATGGGTATATAATATGAAGCACCGACACTTCAAAAACCCTGACGTATCGTGTCCGACAATTCTCGACACTCTCGGACACTCCAACACTCCCCGACAGTTCAACACGCGTTATAAAAATTCAAAAAAAGTTTCAAAAGTTGCGTTGCGTTGAGTCTTTAATTCCAGTTATTAGATTCATTGTATTGCGATTTCCATTTTATTGAGTTTAATATAAATATTTGCGATACCTTATGTTTCTTTTGCAAAATTTATGAATATTATAAGTTTAGATTCATTTTTTTATTAAATTATTGAATATTGAATATAATATACACTACATAAATTAAAAATATTATTTAATATCAAAAAGTGTCCTAACGTGTCGAAATCTAACATTTTTTAGAATTAACGTGTCGGAGTGTCGTGTCGGAGTGTCACGTGTCCCGTGTCGGTGTCGGTGCTACATAGGGTATATATTTTACAGACTACAGAGAATATGTACCTATAGTAGATTATGAAGAGAAAACCAAATATGTACATTACATCAGACCTAATTAATATGTTTAGTCAAATAAAACAAGTGCAGTTTAAAAAAAAAATTATAAGATATGTCACATTTCCACTTTTAAAAAGTCTGACCTATAAATCTATAGGTTGTCCTATATTATGATATTTATTTTAAATAAAATAATTATTTAAATAATTTAAAACTATATGATGATATTTATTTAGTTAATTTTTCTAATTATATGATCAACATTTCTCTCTGCAAAAGACT